>JAJAGP010001255.1:0-71524 GCA_025084515.1 Ancistrus triradiatus
CAGAAGGCTACTGGAAGAATGTTTTGTGGACAGATGAGACCAAAATAGAACTTTTTAGTATAAAAAAGTGTAATGTTTGGAGAAAGGAAAACACTGCATTCCAGAAAAAGAACCTTATCCCATCTGTGAAACATGGTGGTGGTTGTATCGTGGTTTGGGCCTGTTTTGCTGCATCTGGGCCAGCACGGCTTGCCATCATTGATGGAACAATGAATTCTGAATTATATCAGAGAATTCTAAAGGAAAATGTCAGAACATCTGTCCATGAACTGAATCTCAAGAGAAGGTGGGTCATGCAGCAAGACAACGAGCCTAAGCACACAAGTCGTTCTACCAAAGAATGGTTAAAGAAGAATAAAGTTAATGTTTTAGAATGGCCAAGTCGAAGTCCTGACCTTAATCCACACGAAATGTTGTGGAAGGACCTGAAGCGAGCAGCTAATGTGAGGAAACCCACCAACATCCCAGAGTTGAAGCTGTTCTGTACGGAGGAATGGGCTAAACTTGTGTGTGCAGGACTGATCAACAGTTACCGGAAACGTTTAGTTGCAGTTATTGCTGCACAGGGCGGTCACAGCAGATTCTGAAGGTTCACATACTTTTGCCACTCACTAATATGTAATATTGAAGCATTTTACTCGATATTTTGTCTCATTTGTTTAACTGGGTTCTCTTTATCTACTTTTAGGACTTGTGTGAAAATCTGATGATGCAGCACCAATGTGTGTGTGTGTGTGTGTGTGTGTGTGTGTGTAACTAACTTATCGGTCGTGTGTTTGTGTGCTCATTTGCTTGTTGGCTCACATTTGGACTAGAGACTGTTCCAACTGATGTGTATAGAGACTTTTTTGAACAAGACCCTGGTGTTTGTGTGTATGAATTTATTTGTCTTACCTGTAACAAGCTGTAACTTATGTTTGTAATTGTATGTTTATGCCATATTGTTAGTCGTACTCCATTGTTTGTCCCCACTACTTGCCTATATACCATACTCTATACCCTATACTATATAAACTGGTTCACATTCACTCGCTGATTAGTCTCCATTTCATCTTCTGTGTTGTTCATAGTACTGTCTATCAATGCATTTTACCTTCCATCAAACAAAAGTATTAGGTCCAATCATGCAATCATTTTAAGTGTTATGGATTTCCCCTACACAGGGTTGCAGTAGTATATTACTGTATTTTCTATAATTATTGTAGAGGTTTAGCATGTGTATAACAGTTTAGGCTTTCACTTAAGCAGTATCTCTGATGCACTGGCATATTGTTTGCACAGAGTTATCTTGTGAAAATACCCTGTATATTTATATTACAGTAGCATAGAAAGGCTACGTGACTATGCTAATGTTCAGTCAACGTCCATTTTGGCCAACAACCTGTTTAACAGAAGATAATAAGTTCATTAAATGGTGTATACCTGTATACCATGCTAAAGTTTTATTTGACTATGGTATCCTTGTCTCCCTGTAACATACCCAGTGAAAGCAGTTAAGGATGGGCTTTTTTATTATCAGTGCAAATCACTGCACTTTGCATTTTGACTTGCCCTAATATTTTTGATATGCAAACACACATAAAAGACTTTAAAAATAATGCTCCCCATACTGCGTGTTTCACAGTGAGATTGTTATAACACAGATATTTTTAAAATTATGAATATGCAACACTCTATAATACAAGAGGGAAATAACAACCAGAAAACAAATGCAGTTATAAAGATTAGTCGATAAATTGTCCAACTTGATTGTTTTATTTTAGCGCTGCCTCTCCGTGTCATCCTACATCGATCGTGTCATTTCCTTTCACTGAACTACTGTTTTTGTATTTTAGTAATTTCTCAGTGCCTAAACTCCTCTCTCTCTCTCTCTCTCTCTCTCTCTCTCTCTCTCTCTCTCTCTCTCTCTCTCTCTTTCTCTCTCTCTAGCTCTCATGCACCCTCTCCTGCTGATCCATGCTTTTTCATCAATGCATTTTCCGGCCGCAGTAAGGCACTAGTGCATCCATTTCCCCTGCCCAGTGGCTATCTATTTCTCCAGCAGGAGTGAGGGGTGAGCTGAGTCCTTAGTGCTGCGCCCCCTTCCTGAAAGTGCACTTGGCTGTGCTCTAATTGCATTGGGGAGATAAGAGGCGAGGTCTGGGACAGGAAGCTGGGTGGGTTTGAGGGGTGGAGGCTGGGCCAGGCTGAAGCTCTTAGCTCTAAATCAATGAGCCCATCCAGGCCTAATGCAGCACTGGGCAACTCCTCAGGAAGCATTAGGACTATTAGTACTGGCTTGGCAGGAAGATACTTGTTTCTTGCCCACGCACTGTCTCTCTCGCCCCATCTCTCTTTCACACAGACATCAGAAGTATTTATGTTGGCAAGCACACACACACACAGAGATCTAAGGTCTTGTCAGTCAATGAGGGAACACAAGCATAGTCAGGTGATACTCACATGGAACCATGGTGTAGATTTATGTAGACATCACTATGAGGAAACCTGAAATACCCCTACCAACAACAAGGAACCTGCGTGTAACTACTGCATATAGCGTTAGTTCAGGACACTTTTTGGTGTAGACTGAAGGTGGATGGAGAGTAATGCCCTTATAGGCTAATGTCATATATGACTAATTATTAGTTAATATTTTATGTCATGTTACTGACTGTACATAAAGGAGAATGGTCAAGTTTAGCTTCATTTCCAGTAATGCTGTATGATGCCTGAGCGTCAAAACAATCACCATTATGTACCATACCAAGAAAAAAGCAGTAGGAACAACAACACCTGAATAATCCAGTTCAAGGTCGCAGAGTCAAATAAAGTCAAATAAATCTGACTTTGACTCACGCTAGGTCACTTTAGAGATGGCAGGTGATCTGACGCATGTTTTTGGAATGTGAGGGAATCTGGAGTACTTGGAAGGAAACCATGCAGACACAGGGAGAACATACAAACTCAACACATGCAGCGGCTAGGACTTGAACCTGGGTAGAAGGGAAGAAGGCAGAGAACTGTACTCTTGATAATTAATGTGGCTGAATATGCTGAAGTCCCTTCCAAACACAAAACTTGTGAGCGACTTTGTCTCTTTCATACAACCCCAAAACTGAAAAAGTTGGAACAGTACAGAAAATGCAAAAGTAAAAATGCAGTGTTTTTGACATTTACTTTGACATTTGTCATTACAAAAAAGTTTGGATGGTAAAGTGTTTACCAGTGTGTAATGCTGCCATACCTTCTCACAATACGTAAAATATGTTTGGCACCAAAGTTTTTCAGGTGTTATTTCATCCCATTCTTCCTGCAAACACGGCAGTACGGGGTTGTCATTGTCTCATTTTTCATTTCAAAGTTCAGGTTAGTCCATGCACCTGTAGCTTCGTCTTCCACAGTCGTCTTACCTCAAAATCTGCCTCTGTCTCAACGTTCTTGGAATCTGTTGCAGGTCTGAAATGCAGGAATGGGTGTTTATTAACAAACGAAATTAAGCTGAAATAAAGCAAAACATGAAATAAAGTACCGTATTTTTCGGTACTTAAAATCCTTTAACTTTCTCAAAAATCGACAGTGCGCCTTAAAATGCGGTGCGTCTAATGTATGAATTAATTCTGGTTGAGCTTTCTGACCTAGAACCGATTGTAGATGGTACACGGCGCACATAACTCTTTCAAAATGTTTTAGCACGACCTTGATAGGTTACGAAGCTTACGGCCACTGTAGTGTGCAGCATCGCGGAGTAATACGGTATGTGCTTCAGCATTAGGGTACGTGCATTCATTCATTTATTTTCGAAGCGGATTTCAAACACAACGCTATCGGTCACGCAGTACAACATGGACATAGAGCAGCTGCGAGAGAATTCAACATTAACGAATCAATGGTACGGAAGTGGAGGAAGCAAGAAGACGCCCTGCGCCAGGTAAAGACCAAACTGAGCTTCCGACGGAACTTAAGAGTTTTGTTTCATTTCATGCGCCTTATAACCCGGTGCGCTTTATGTATGAAAATAGATCCGTTAGCAGTCGATCATTGATATTGCGCCTTATAACCCGGTGCGCTTTATGGTCCGAAAAATACGGTATATTGGGTTCATACTGCCTGAAGTGAAATAAAAATCAAAGTAAATCTAAGACACACTGCATTTTTATTATTTGGATTTTCCATACTGTCCCAGCTTTTTCTGATTTGGGGTTGTACATGCATCCTTAACATTGCACCCTATTACACATGGGAAATCCATAAAAAACATGGAGTCAGGTATAACAATTTCACACACATCAGATTTCATTGAATTAATTCATTTTAAACACTTGAGTTTGTTTATCTGATGGGTCTTTGCACTACTCTTATGCTGCATTATTAGAGCGATTTGTGATTGATTCACTCATAAATAAATTAAGGACTACACTATTCACTGAAGTATTTTGGTCAATTTATAAATCACTCCACTTCTTGCTTTGGATTAGTTTCATTCTGGGTTTAACTTCAATCCATTATTTACAGACAAATAACACTTGGTTATTTATATCCCATTCAAACTGTAGAAGCATAGAGACACTGTGGGTCGCCCTAACCGTCTCCTGTGAGCCATTGGCTGAGTTTAAAATGACAAAAATAAAATGTGGATCCTAAAAAGACTAATCAAAATGACAATTTAGATAAGCCATTGTGTTCCTGCTTAGGTAGTTTTAGCCTATGACCTGTGTTTATGTAGCCTTTTTGCTATTAAGTCCTTAATAATCATATTACTATGTATTAACAATTTGCTTCTGTTGTCTCTTGACCTTGAGGATGTCTTAAATTATTTACCTCAGTCAATATCATCCTGTCTTACTATCCCAGTAATGCAGTAGGTCTCAACCCAATAAATTGCTGTGTCACTTTACTCAGCATTTTTGCTCGGAGGAGCATTCACACATAAGACCCAAGTAAATTGCTGGTAAATTTCTAGATAAAATTGCATTTGTGAAAGTGGATAGGGAGGTAAATGGTTAAGTAACACAAATGTAGTTTAGGCTGTAATACACAAATAAAATTGCCCACCATCTCCAACAATACCTCAAAATGCATTTTTATCGATTACTGGGGTGGAGACTCTCACAGGACTGCTAACTGCATGACTGTTCCTTGCCCTCATCAAGAGATATTAGGCCTGTCTCTGGCCTGACTTTGTTAGCTTAGTTAGTTCACATTTCCTTTATTGCCATTTGTATTTTTTCAACTATTAGGATGCAATAATTAACCCAATAAGGCAATTTAATATTTAGTGTATTGCTCAAATGTTGATCTGTGATGTCTCAGGATACGTATTTGTGATTCTTATTTAGGTTTCATTTAAAGATCAACTTTGTCACAGATGCTTGTCGTAAAATTGCTTAGGGGAAATAGCATTAGACAAAAATGAGACAGGAGATACTTCTGAGGTTAAAGGAGTCAATGGTGAGAATTTGGTTCAGATGCATACAAGATCTGAGGAGATATTTTTATTTAAATCTCATTCAAGACTTTTTTCCTTAAGAATTAACAGGAATTACTCAGTAAAGCTATGAAAAAGCTAGCAAAATCAATCACAAGTTAGGGACTGTTTTTAATAGGCTTTTTAAAACACATTTAGCTCAATTAACACAAACATCTGTCTAGTTTTACTTTTTATTATTGAATGTGTTTCTTAAACAGAAATAATTTTTCATAGTACAAATCAGGCTTCCAGAAAGAGTATACAATTTATTTGATCAAGGATACTGCATTTACATTTACAGCATTTAGCAGACGCCCTTATCCAGAGCGACTTACAATTGATACAGTCTTACAATCTAAGCAATTGTGGGTTAAGGGCCTTGCTCAAGGACCCAACAGTGGCAGCTTGGCAGAGGTGGAATTTGAACCCTGGACCTTTTGGTCCATAGTCCAGTACCTTAACTGCTAGGCTACCACAGTCCCTACAGCAGAATCACTTGTTTATACTTTATATAATTCATATACAGTGGTACCTCAGGTCTCGGTCCTTGTCTGTTGCTTGCTACTTGGCGCAATGACTTAAACTTGTATGAGTCGAGCTGCACGACTCATTTTAGCTCGATTCATGATTCATGATTACACAGTGAGTCAGTGATTCAGATTCACAATAGCTCTCACTCAGAGAACATCTGCACTGTAATTATCGTGTTTTTCTTTATTTTTACATCTACAGTACTGTATTCTTAGTGCAAATAAGTAGATAAAACTGCGAATAAGAAGCCAACTTCAACCTCGTCACCACTATGATACACCAAACACTCGTTAAACTCACTGGTTCATGATACATTTAACTTATGATGGATTTGTCGGAACATGTCCCCATCATAAATCAGGGAGCACCTGTAACAATACAACTCCATTAATACATATAGTGCCTTATGCAGTGTGGATTCTCTGGGGGTCTGGAACGAATTAATTCGATTTAGATTATTCCTTATGGAAAAAATTTGCTCAGTATTCTTCATTTTTGGTTTCCGACAAGCCTTCTGGAACGAATTAATGATGAGGTACCACTGTATTTGTTAGATGTACAGCAATTGAGGTAAATAAAATGGACCATATCAAATAGTAATTCACAGCATCATGAGTGAAGACTCTTAGTCAGATGTGAAACATTGAGGCTCCTATCTTTAGTGAAGTGTTATTTTGCCAAATCTGAGCACATGGTGAGACTGTATTGAGATCTGTAGTACAGCTAAAGAGGAGACATTACTGAGGTGAGATTACTGAGGTCTTTATCTCAGAAGACACATTTGAGCAGCAGGAGATTTATGTTAAAGTCTCATTTGTCTTTCCTTTGATCTCATTGTTATCTAGGAGAAACCTGAGAAAAGGCTTGTACAAACACCAACATACTGTACCTAATCTATAGATGACTGAGAAAGAGCAGCCAGTGTCAATAAGCACTTGCTTTCTAGCAAGCAGATGTAATTCGATATTAAGTGTAATTTGATAGTCCAGGGTTCTAAAGAACGTATAATTGTGTAAACAATGAATTATTTTGCTCTATAATCGATTTCTACTAGTAAGTAAACCAAACTCTCAATTTGGCATTAAAACATGTGGGCTGACATGTACAGCCTCTTTAATTTAATTTAATTAGACTGTTAAAGTAGATAGGTTGGTCTCTGACAACATGATGGGGTTGTTTGTTAAGCATTTAACCCTTTTTTAGACCATTTCACAACTTATTACCATCCTAATGTAACACCTGCTGAGATCTCATTCAGTAACCCGCGCTCGACTAGAAGCTCTCGCTTTCATTCGGTCCTCCACCTCACCAGTGTCTGCTGGGTTTGTACCCAAACATGACTCCTCTCTGCGCACCAGTATAGATTATCGCTGTCTTTTCTGCATAACTGAGAAGTACGCCTACTCACTTCCCTTGGTCCCCGCAGCACTATCACTCCTGAGAACTGCTAACTGGTACACTGGCAATGCTTAGAACTTGATTCGTAATAAAGAGGGGGATGAATGGAAGACAGCCTTCAGCACTAACACCAGCCATTACGAATACTTGGTGCGTTGCAAACTTGGAGCGTTGGCACGTCATTTATAATTTCAGCCAGATTGCAGCTCCCCTCACCACCCTCTTATGCCACAAATTTATGCATGTTCCACCCATCTGCCCAGGCTGATGCCAATTTCCAGAACCTTAAGGACACCATTACATAAATCCCAGTGCTAGTTCACCCAAGCCCACATGCATGGCTGAGGTCGACATTTACATTTAGTCATTTTAGCAGACGTCCATATTTTGAGTGACTTACAACTGATACAGACTTACAGTTCAAGCAATTGTCAGCTAAGTGGCAGCTTGGCAGAGGTGGGATTCGAACCCTGTACTTTCTGGTCAACAGTTCAGTACCTTAACCACAGAGACTGAAGTGGCTCAGTGGACTTCTGAGGTGGGAATTGGCATAATTATATACCATCGCCATGGTGATTCTCCTAAGCTTCATCTCAAAGCATTTTTTCCCTCAAGCAACTCTGATGGCCCACAATTATAACTAAAGAGATCGAGAATTATCGTCATTAAACTAGTATTAGAGGATGGAGATTTTGGCTTGAGGGTGCTGAGCTCCATTATTACTTACCAAAGACAGGGACTCAGATTCACAGCTTAAATGAAAAATTTACTGACTTTGACTAAGACTTGCTAGAGACTCAAGACTCTGACTTTAATAGCAGAGACATAAGGCTTGACTCTGACTCACAAGAAGTGACTCATCAAGTGACTCACTTAACAGTGTACATAAAACAGTTCACATAGCATGCATATTGCAACTGAAAACTGACTTATTGCCATCAAGTGAGGAGTACCAGGGTTGGAAAGCGCAGCAGTTTGTTGATTTCTCTGACAGAACAAAGCGCTAAGTGCAGTAAATGCAGTGTTTTCAGGAGATGGAAGAACAATTGGTTGACTGGCATGTAATTTGAATGTTGTGTATTGTAGCTAGCACAATAGCTAATTCAGTTGGAGTTGCTCCTAAATCTTAAGGTTTAGGGACTTACAAATTGCAAAGTTTTAAAACATCAGCTGAATTCCAGCAAGCTAGCATACCTGCTATGCAAACTACAGGCTTATCAGCTTTTTCAAGTTGTACTGCCTCTTTCCTTTAAACACAGTGTTTACTGCATGTAGTGCTTCAGTTAAATTCTTCAGACTGAATGTTATTCTACAGTAAAAGTCTTTTGAAGCTGTGTCAACTGCTGAACTGCTCAAAAGTAACAGTACTTGTGTGCAAAGCAATATCTGTAACTAGTAAAACTCAAGACTCGACACAGACTCACATAAGCTAGACCATGAAGACTCAACTCAGACATCTCTGTTACTGTAACAAGATACTAAATGCTAAACATGTCATATTTTACTTAAAATATTCTGTTCCTGAAGATGTCATTCATGGTAATTCTTTTTTTTTTGCTCTATCGCCTATCCCTAGTGCATATCTCTCACTCTCTGAGCTACGCTAGGTTAGAGCTGCCTGCCGCTGACAGCATTAAGGCTAAGCCATTTTAGATGAAATGAAAAAGCAGAGGAATGGGAACCTGCTGAGAGGGCTACTTTAAAATAAGTGTGTCTTTAGAGCAGAGCACACATCCGCCTCAGTGCTTCCCATTTACATATTAATCACACATACCAGCGCTGCTACTGTTAATATGCAGTTTAGAGCTTTGCACACTTCTAGAGTGGATAAACTTTAGCTTATCACAAAACCAGCAGCCTCCCACTCAACCATTGTTATATGTGATAACGTGCAATCTGTATGAGTTCACGAAGGGACTGTTTTATTTGGTCTGTACAGTGTGCGGAAGCTTTAAAAACAATTCAAAGCCGTCTTAGCTCCCCTACACCATGGTTTAGCCTGGCTGGTGTTGGACCATCCGGCACTGTCAGGTTCTGGTCACCATGGTGACTGTCGGCCCACCTGAGCTGTCAGCAGTTTCATAGCATTGCAGCAAAGCTGGGTATGTGAGGATTAGTGTACACACACATAGCAAAAAGCACTTGTATATTACCAATGCAGGAAGTACATGTGACAAATCTATGCACACAAATTAGATATAGGAAGGGGGTGGAGATCATTTGAGTGTAAAAGCTAGGAGTTGCCTCCCTGTCTGCCTCTTTCTCCCTCTCTCCCTGTCACAAACGTACACTTGCTCAATGTGTCTCTTCCGATCGAGGTACTTAAATGCTATCTGACCTCAGTAATGTGGTGTTGATTACAGCTGTCCCAACTACTGAAGCTTACGGACATCACTTTCATTCTTTGTAGTCGGAAAGGGTAAATCTTTAGTAACTGCTTTATCCTTATGAGGATCGTGGTGAACTAAAACTCAGCCGGCAACAATGGGTGCTGGAATACATCCTAGTGAGGGCACCAATCCATTGCAGGGCATTACACTCTCACTCATTCACTCATTCACAGTTGCTCACCCCTGGCGTAATTCTGAATAGCCATTTCACCTTCTGGCATGTTTGTGGAAGACTGGATGTAACCATATTGCCTAAAGGCAGCCTATGTGAGCATGTAGAAAATTCCAAACTCCACACTGTCAGTAATCGGGAGTGAGAGGGTAATTAAGTTACTGAATTCCAGTTACCATATACATTTTTAAAATTTGGTGATTAAACAGAATTAGGGAAATCATAAACTTTATTTTATCCCCAAGTGCCTCTCCATCCCTACCTGGACTGACATCATCAACAAATGGACTTGAGAGAACATGATATAAAGGTGAGTGTGTTCTCTGAGACAGAGCTGAGATCATTGTATCTGCTGTGATTTCTAATGCATTACTCAGAACTCCATCTCTCTCTCTCTCTCTCTCTCTCTCTCTCTCTCTCTCGCTCATAGCTCAACTGTAGAAATAAATTAACAACTTAAAAAGTGTTTGAATGAGGTCAGTAGAATGAGATTAAATCTTGGTTTGAATGAGGTCACTCCTCTTTTAAACATGCCACATAAGGATAACACCATCAGATATTTTGGGAGAAGGAAATGATGCCAAGAGCAGAGAATAAGACTAGATACTGGCATCGCAGCTGTCAACATTAATCTTTGAACATTCGTATTTTCCTTATTTGTTTAGTTTATTAGTTATAGAAATACAAACTCAGCAATTTTAACATGTTTTCCCGGACTGGGAATATAGCACAAAAACCTGTTTACTTACTTATAATTCTGTGGCCAGTTATTGGGGCAGTCATTTATTACATATTACATTGAATAATTATTTACTTAAAGGTTGTTTAATTGTAATTGACACTTAGATTTGTATCTCATGGTGCTAATTTTTTAAATGTGTGAAACATTTGTGGTTATTGTGTGGATCTAGTATGGGTAGATTGTGCATAGGTATTGCATTTAATCTTATGGACCAGTTAAGCAACCAAAATAGGTCTTTTATTTCGTAGGACCACACAAGAGAGAACATATATAAATTTATGATTATCATATACTCTATCTTAGGATAGAGTACTATAGACTCCTATAAGTGCTGCTATGTGTACTTATACTTCATGTCTGTCTGTATGCCCCAAGTCATTCTTTTAGTTCCAGCATACAGTGACCATGAAAACATGTGGTGAGATGTTTTATGATTCAAAATGAGATAGGAAACCTTTCTTGACACCTTTACAAATTTTGCTGTTTATGATTCACTAATAATACATTCATTCATTCAATCACGTCCTTATTCGGTTGATCCTAAGCAGGGTCTGGGGAGGGCCGACGCTTAGCACACAGAAAGGACCCAGATCCTCCACTTGAGATTGAACCCAGGATCTTCTTGCTGTGAGATGACAGTGCTACCCCCAAGCCACTGTGCCACCCATTGATTATACAGTTTTTCTCAAAGGAAATGAGAGTTAATAGCCTTAACCATCAAACATGGTGTAGACCCTTCACATAAAATCACTGTTTGAACATGAGAACAAATAAAGTTATGTTAGCTTGAAGCACACCATTGTTTCTCTGGTGAAATTATCTACCAGTTTCATGTGTCAAAGACCTGCCTTCCCATTTCAAGAACTGACATTGAATCCAAGATGGTGGCATTCAAGTTAGACGTTATGTTGGTGACATGGCCTAACAGGTTTCCCCCGCAGTTTGTGTCTAACATTAGATTACCATCTGAACTGTTTTCATTTGAAATGGGTGTTTCCTTACTTTAGAGCCAAGCTGTATTTATTACTAATATAATTCACTCATTTTCTTATCCTCTTAATCCGTGTCAGGGTCGCGGGAAGGCCGGTACCTAGCTGGCGGCACAGGGCACAAGGCAGGAACAACCCTAGACAGGGCGCCAATCCATTGTAGGACACATATACTCACACACTCATACACTCAGGGCACTTTAGACACCCCAATTAGCCTAACACATGTTTGGCTCTCAATCTTGCCTGAAATGACTCAGCTAGCTTGAATGATTCACAAGTGATGGGTGGTGGGTACAAACATGTATGGGGGAAGGAATGGGGGAGGGAACCAGAGTACCCAGAGTAAACCCTGCATGGACACTGGGAGAACATACAAACTCCAGACAGTTGGTGTCTGAGGTCATGATTGAACCGGGGACCCTGGAGCTGTGAGGTGACTGCTGCCACCTTACTAATATCATTAAACCTTTTTAAATGCTTTATTTTATGTTTTGATGCTTCTGTTCATAATTTGTTTTACAAATTTTGTTACTTTTTCGTTTTCAAAGTGTTATGTTCTTTTATATTTGCTTTTTTGTCTGAGCTGAGCTGTATTTTATGTGATACAAATAAATGTTTTTGAAATACATAAATACAAATGATTTGTATTTGATGTTTATTATTATTATTATTATTATTATTATTATTATTAATTGCAGCAGTGTATTTTGTTCAATATAACTACATAAAAGCATTTTCCGATGTAATTTTTAGCCTAAAATGTCTTTTGTTCAGTGTCAATGGTTGTAGTTTTGAATTTGGATTATTTTATTCTGGAATTTAAACATAAATTAACATAATTTATCAACTGCCAGTAGGCTATATCATCACTTGAAACCCAAATTAAAATGTGTGGCCAAAAAGGGGAGAGAGACTGAAGGCAGAAAAAAGCAGTCCATTTATAGACTTTCAGCGGTATAGTCTGCTTTTAGCTACCTGCATGTTTTTGTCTGAGTATTGATTCTGATTTTGTCAGACAATGTGTCTCTTGACAGATGTTTGATATAGAAATGTAAATGTGGAATGAATGCACTTCCTCCAGTGTTTATACTTTACAATCAGTATACATGTCCACAAATGAAGCCAAGAGTCAAACTGATATTTATCTCTTCTTCACTTAAGATTTCCTGGTGAGGGTTTAGTTTTAATTTTAAATATATACAGTTGGGCAAAAAAGTATTTAGTCAGCCATGGATTGTGCAAGTTCTCCTACTTAGAAAGATGAGAGAGTCGGTCTGTAATATTCATCATACATACACTTCAACTATGAGAGACAAAATGAGAATAAAAAAATCCAGGAAATCACATTGTAGGATTTTTAAAGAATCTAATTGTAAATCATGGTGGAAAATAAAGTATTTGGTCACCCACAAACAAGCAAGATTTTCTGGCTCTCACAGAACCTGTAACTTCTTCTTTAAAGAAGCTCTTCTGTCCTCCACCCGTTACCTGTATTAATGGCACCTGTTTGACCTTGTTATCTGTATAAAAGACACCTGTCCACAGCCTCAAAAACAGTCAGGACTCCAAACTCAACCATGGCCAAGATTAAAGACCTGTCAAGGACAACAGGAAGAAAATTGTAGACCTCCAGCAGGCTGGGAAGAGTGAATCTACAATAGGCAAAGCAGGTTGGTGTGAATAAAATCAACTGTGGGAGAAATTGTAAGAAAATGGGAAGAACAATACATGACCATTGATAATCTCCCTCGATCGAGGCCATGTATCATGAAATTTTAAGCCAAAACCTCCTTCCATCAGTGAGAGCATTGAAGATGGAACATGGCTGGATTTTCCAGCATGACAATGATCCCAAACACACCGCTTGGGCAACAAAGGAGTGGCTCCATAAAAAGCATTTTAAGGTCCTGGAGTGGCCTCCAGAACTCAAGCACATAAAACAATTTGTGGAGGGAGTTGAAAGTCTGTGTTGCCCCAAAACATCACTGCTCTAGAGGAGATCTGCATGGAGGAACGGGACAAAATACCAGCTACAGTGTGTGCAAACCTGGTGAAGACTGGAAGGAAATGTTTGACCTCTGTCATTGCCAACAAAGGTCATGTTACAAAGTATTGAGCTGAACTTTTGTTATTGACCAAATACTTATTTTCCAACATACTTTACAATTAAATTCTTTAAAAATCCTACACTGTGATTTCTTGGATTTTTTTTCTCATTTCTCATAGTTGAAGTGTACCTATGATGAAAATTACAGACCTCTCTCATCTTTCTAAGCAGGAGAACTTGCACAACCAGTGGCTGACTAAATACTTTTTTGCCCCTATGTAAAAAAACATAGATTTAGAAATGTCATGGCAAAACACACTCAACTTTCACAAATTATTACATCTTGATCATATTCATAAAAGAGGTATCCTTCCTCTGTCCATGTGGGTTTACTTGGCGTACTCCGGTTTCCTCACACATCCCAATATATATATATATATATATATATATATATATTAAACATGGGGGGGGGCATTCACAAGATGGGGACTGTATTCGCTTATTTTGTGTGCAATACTCAAATGAATGTGTGTGTGTGTGTGTGTGTGTGTGTGCGCGTTCAGCTGAAAAATGCTGGAGAATTACTTTAATCCTGAGAGAGTAACGTGATGAGCTGGACCATCCTCACTGAAAATACAGCTTGGTTACTGGCACAGTGTGATGTACAGATGAGGTCATTAGGCCACATACTACACAACAGTAGAATAGTCTGTCATTCTCCTCTGCTGTCTGAAAACCTCATATATACTAGCAGTTCAGTCGTGCTGCAGTGTTTGTCCATGCCTGCTTCTCTTATCTCAGGCTGGGAGCAGACAGGGACAGAGAGAGAAAGTAGAGAGAGCAAGATTGTGAAAAAGCAGCAGAGTGAGTGGGAATTTAATAAATTAAATCTAATCTAGGCGCTGGGCTGGTCTCCTAGCAACGCGAAGAGCTCAGTCGGCTGTGTGGAGAACTTCCCCGGCCTGATGTCGAGACGACCCAGTGCTCTGGTCCTCCTCCGTTGACCCTGTCACCGTCACATTGCATAATCTATCATTGCTCCACTGTTACAATTCCTGATCACGGATCAAATACAGTCTATCTGTGTTTCAATGGCTAATTGAGACACGTTTTCAGAGGGCTCATCAAACAAAGGAACGCTACATCTGCATTAATGTCAAGGCTTTAATTCAGAGGTCAGAAATAAACACAACTTAGGCTAATTCACGTTTGTAAACACCTCACACTCGAGGCAAATACACATACAATAGACTTGCAGTCCACTACCTACACAAACCCACCCACACTGTCTCATGTCGAAGGTAGATGGCAGTGTACATGTTGGTCGAGAGGGGTCTCAGAGACACTCTCGCAGTCCTCATTCTGTTCACATGACTGTCTGACAAAAATCCCCTCACAATGCAGCTTCTGTTCTGACAGGGGACCACTCAAATCCAAACGCAAGCGCATTTCAGACATTTATATTGAACCTATGCATTGTGTGAGAACGCACAGCATATTACGTATTACCACATAGTGCTGTTGCGCTGCCAGAGATTCACACATAAGCCATCTTCTGTCTTGAGCAACTGTCTCAATTCTGAGCACTCCCATAATTAAAATGGGTGCTGCATGTGGACTCACGTATAAATGAAAATAGAAGGGAATTGTTTGGCAGTTATTAAACATCGGTGAATTGTAAGCAATAACAACAGACTCATTGAGTTTGGATTAACCAAGACATTAGTGATTTTTACATTGCTTCCAATTTGCTCTTGTTTCAACGCTGAAACGTTTTCTCACATGTAATGGTGTAGTTTTATTTTAGACTCACATATCTGGTCTTCAATCACACATATAACCTCACCAGCCACTTTATTACATATGCCTTGCTAGTACCAGATTGTATCTCCTTTTGCCTTCACAGCTGCCTTAATTCTTCATGGCATACAGTGGTGCTTGAATGTTTGTGAACCCTTTAGAATTTTCTATATTTCTGCATAAATATGACCAAAAACATCATCAGATTTTCACACAAGTCCTAAAAGTAGATAAAGAGAACCCAGTTAAACAAATGAGACAAAAATATTATACTTGGACGTTTATTTATTGAGGAAAATGATCCAATATTACATATTAGTGAGTGGCAATAGTCAGGAGGTGTTAAGGTCAGGACTTTGACTTGGCCATTCCAAAACATTAACTTTATTCTTCTTTAACCATTCTTTGGTGGAACAACTTGTGTGCTTAAGGTCGTTGTCTTGCTGCATGACCCAGATTCTCTTGAGATTCAATTCATGGACAGATGTCCTGACATTTTCCTTTAGAATTCTCTGATATAATTCAGAATTTATTGTTCCATCAATGATGGCAAGCCGTCCTGGCCCAGATGCAGCAAAACAGGTCCAAACCATGATACTACCACCACCATGTTTCACAGATGGGATAAGGTTCTTATGCTGGAATGCAGTGTTTTCCTTTGTCCAAACATAACGCTTTTCTTTTAAAACAAAAAGTTCTATTTTGATCTCATCCGTCCACAAAGCATTCTTCCAATATCCTTCTGGCTTGTCCACGTGATCTTTAGCAAACTGCAGACGAGCAGCAATGTTCTTTTTGGAGAGCAGTGGCTTTCTCCTTGCAACCCTGCCATGCACACCATTGTTGCTCAGTGTTCTTCTGATGGTGGACTCATGAACATTAACATTAGCCAATGTGAGAGAGGCCTTCAGTTGCTTAGGAGTTACCATGGTGTCCTTTGCGACCTCGCCAACTATTACACGCCTTGCTCTTGGAGTGATCTTTGTTGGTCGGCCACTCCTGGGGAGGGTAACGATGGTCTTGAATTTCCTCCATTTGTACACAATCTGACTGGCTGCGGATTGGTGGAGTCCAAACACTTTAGAGATGGTTTTGTAACCTTTTCCAGCCTGATGAGCATCAACAACTCTTTTTCTGAGGTCCTCGGAAATCTTTTTTGTTCGTGCCATGATACACTTCCACAAACATGTTGTGAAGAGCAGACTGATAGATCCCTGTTCTTTAAATAAAACAAGGTGTTGACACATCCCATCGCATTCCGCCACAGCCCAAAGGGGCTCTTTTGAATTGGGATCTGGTGACTGTGGAGGTGACTGTATGAGTACAGTGTCATGTTCAAGAAACAAGTTTGAGGTGATCTGAGCTTTGTGACATGACGCGTTATCCTGCAGGATGTAGCCATCAGAAGGTGGTTATGCTGTGGTCATAAAGGGATGAACATGGTCAGCAACCATACTCAGGTATGCTGTGGTGTTTAAACAATGCTCAAGTGTTATTAAAGAGCCCAAAGTATGCTAAGAAAATATCCCTCATACTATTACACCACCAACACCAAGCAAAACCATTGATACAAGGCAGGGTGGTTCTATGCTTTCATTTTGTTTACGTCAAATTGTGACCCTAGCATCCAAATGTTGCAACAAAAATGGAGATTCAACGGACCAGGCAACATTTATGCAATCTTGTTTTGTTCTGTTTTGGTAAGCATATGCGAACTGTAGCCTCACTTGCCTGGAAACTGACAGGAGTGGCACCTGGTGTGGTCTTCTGTTGCTGTAGCCCATCTGCTTCAAGATGCTATGTGCTGTGCATTCAGAGATGCTCTCCTGCATACCTCGGTTGTAACTAGTGGTTATTTGAGTTTCTTTTGCTTTTCTATAAGCTCCAACCAGTCTCTTCATTTTCCCAAAAGCTCTGGCATTAACAAGGAACTTTTTTCCCAGAGAACTGCTGCTCACTGGATATTTTCTTTTTGTCTGACCATTCTCTGTAAACCCTAGATAAGGCTGTGCATGAAAATCCCAGTAGATCAGCATTGAAATACCCAAACCAGCTTGTCTAGCACCAAAAACCAAGACATGTTCAAAGTAATTTAAATCACGTTTTCCCCCATAGTTATGGTCTGTTTGAATTTCAGCATTTCTAATTGACCATGTCTGCATGCCTAAATGCACTCAGTAGATATTTGCACGAATGAGCAACTGAACGGGTATACCTAATAAAGTTGCCAGATACTTTAGAAACTACTGTAATATAACAATGTTACTGTAACTATACAACAAACCTCTTTTCAGGTACATACTGACATATGAAAACTTACATTATTTATTACAGATAAATAATTTAAGTCAGGTCTGTGACAAAACACATTATTGTATGCTTTTTAAATCATACACTTTCTACAGTAACACATAAATATATACCTCAGTTTGAGGTGTGTGATTAAAAGCTAAAATGCTGAGCTAAGATAACACTGTTCTCTTAAGCGCTGGGTCACTCTTCCACAAGCAATGTGTAACCCTGCCCTCTTGTGGCTATAAAGAGTGACTGTTTACATTCTGGTTTAATATCACGCCGAGAATATTATCTAAATCTAACCTTTAAATTAAACCTTTAACCTCTAAATTTTGGACACTGGTATGGTAGTCAGCCTGCCTTACCAATTTTATGAGGACCATTCGAGATCAGTAGCGTAACCAGCACCCGACCGACACTAACTAGCAAAAACTCGTGAAACATGGAACTCGTATGATCTTGCTGAACGAAATACCAGCATCCCAAGCACAAAATTTCTTTAGCAGGAATAGTTATTGTCCTAGACATTAATTAAAAAAACCCCACAATAATTAATAATTAAGTTCATTAAATTAATTTTTAAAGCCTATATGATTTCCTGTTTCACTGGGTGTAAATTGACACAGTTCAGAGTCCAGTCCAGAATCACCTATTCAACCACAAACAATGGGAACACCAACGAGGACACAAGTGAATAAAAAATGGTTGATCTTCATAAATAAAGAATTGACCATAAAAATAACCTGAACACATCCACTATTAGGGAATAATTAGAAGTTCAAAAGAATCTGAGCTGCTCGCAAGAGGATGCATGTGCATTTTGTCCCCAAGCACAATAAAGAGGTTTCAATTAAATGAGAGCATTGAAGATGGTATGTGGCTGGTGGAATAATCCCAAACACACCGCTCGGACAATGAAGGAGTGGCTCCGTAAAAAGCATTTGAAAGGAGTGGCTCCGTAAAAAGGCATTTCAAGGTCCTGAAGTGGCTTAGCCAGTCTCCAGACCCTCAACCCCATAGAAAATTTGTGGAGGGAGTTGACAGTCCCGTGTTGCCCAATGACAGCCCCAAAACATCACTGCTCTAGAGGAGATTCTGCATGGAGGAATGGGCCAAAATACCAGCTACAGTGGTGCAAAAACCTGGTTGAAGACTTACAGGAAACGTTTGACCTCTGTCATTGCCAACAAAAGGTTATGTTACAAAGTACTGAGTTGAACTTTTGTTATTGACCAAATACTTTATTTTCCACCATCATTTACAATTAAATTCTTCAAAAATCCTACAATGTTATTTCCTGGATTTTTTGTTCTCATTTTGTCTCTCATAGTTGGTGTACCTATGATGAAAATTACAGACCTCTCTCATCTTTCTAAGTAGGAGAACTTGCACAATCAGTGGCTGACTAAATATATAATGTATTATTAGATACATTTGATTGTCTTTATTTTCTTAAATATTATATCATTTTAAATATTATACAGCATTTTGAATCTTGCTGTAGATTTTCATAAAAGAGCAGCGTAAGGAAAACACTGTCAATCTGAATCACTTTATCATCTGAATCAGTTTAACTGTACAATTCTGTATCTTCAAGTTAATTATCTTAAAGTCTTAAATTAATTATGTCTTATTATGTAGCATGATAGCATGCTAAGCAAGACACGATTTTGGAACAAAATGGCCGCTCCTGTTAGTCTTTGATCTTTGCAGTGTACGTTTATATTTTTAAAACAACAATATACCATAAAACACAGACAAGACTTATGTGGCATGTGTCTGGTGATTTAGGGTATGTAGTTTGCACAGTGCTAAAGTGGTGGTATTTAAGCTTCCCTCTCCAGTGCATTAAAGCAGCACACTTTGGACACTAAATGTGTTCGATGATAATGACAAAAAATGTACTTCTACTGCTTCCTTAAGCAGAGCATCGACTATGCTTGTGGCAGTCGATAAGCTGGCTCTGGTAGAGTCAGTTATGTCTTATAGTGCTTAAAATGCAGCCTGATTAGAGCTTTATTTGTAAGACATGCTAATGTCCATGACAAATGATGCACCAGCAGCCACATTCACACAGCAATGCAGCCAACATTTCCACAGTGAAAGAAGTCTAGCACAGGTATTTAAATATAAACAGAGACTATGAACTCTGATGTAGCATTATTGCTACTGGAAATGTATTATACAAATGACTCAGAAAACTCACAAAATGTCTGATTGATATTTATTTGGAATTGTACACAGTAACTAATAATTATACATTCACACTTAGGTTCCCATTGGATTGAATAAATTTAACACAATAAAGCATATTTGAATGTAAACACATAAATAATAAACATCCCTTGCCATTTTAGCACCTCAGTTACCTCAGCAAAGTGTAGCAAAAGTACAATTAAGCCAAAATTGCAAACTATTCCAAGTTTAAAGTGCAAACTTTCATAATGGCAGCAATGACATTGCTTCTGAGGTAGAACAGGACAAAACGTCTTAAATATCACAATGTCTGAACTGCTGCTTAATTTACACAGAACTGGATTATTTTGAAACATAATAGGAGGACATTACATGTATTTGGCATTGCTTCAGTTCAGGCATCAGTGTGAATGTAAAAAATGCTTTCTTTTACTAAAATTCAATAAAGATTGTGTTATCAGGATCAATGAACAAGACAAAAAGCCTATTTGTTAGTTTGCTCTAAACTTTATCATATAGAAGCAGATACTATTTGTAAATGGTTTTACAAACCCCTCAGCATCTCAGTATCTCTTGAATTGAATACTTTTTTTTTCTTAAAATATTAGTCATGATTTGGTAATCTGCCACACCTGCTGCAGCTCATTACCAGCTTTTAAATAGAACCAGGAGTGACAGATATCCACAGGTAGAGATCTACAATATGAAGTCCCAAAGTGAGAAAATCTGCTCACAAAAAAATTCAAAATATCACGCAGTTGCTGTTGGAAAACCACACGGCCTTTGTCAGGCCTTCATCAGGCCAACTGAAGCTATTCTGAAATTTACAAGACCCTAAAGACCACAGCAAATCCCTGTTTCCATATTTGGCTAATTAATTAAATAGGTCAACCATTTTGAAACAATGTTACCAGAAAGAAAGGATTCTGGAAGGCCCAAAGCCTCTTCAAGCAGAATGACCACCGCTGCCATGAAGACTATAAATAAAGCTGTGTCAGAAAAACAGCAAGGACAGCATTCACAGTTATGTGCTTGAATCCATGATTTGTGTTGCATGGTGATGGTCCAGAGTTGTGTTTTTGATGATCGGTTTGAGAAATACAACGTAAATGCATCTTTTTATCATTAAGTATGGTATTAAGTATTAAGTCTTGCTTTCCCACAAGTGCAGAGTTTTTTTAGAAAGAAAGAAGAACGATCACATGTCGTTTTTCATTTCATAACAATGCTCCTACTCATTGCGAAGATCACCAAGATGTGACTTGAGAACAAGTTCATCATGATCATATTTTTTCCTGGTCAAGTCCAGATTTGAACCCTATAGGTAGTATTTGGTCTCACACTGAAAACACAAACTAACTGGGAAATATTTTCAACTACTCATCAACTGTTTGAAGCCATGCCATTGATTGAAGAATCAAAGACTCTTCTGTCTCTATAAAAAAACCTGTCCCTAAAATATACCCACAATATTTAAATACTTAAGGAAATCAAATGGAATGGCTATTCCATACTAACTGTTATCTATCTTAGATATTATTTAATTATTAGCTAACTATGTATTTGTTTAATTCTTGCTATTCCCTAAGCAATTTCAAATATATAGTTGAGGACAATTAAAATTGAGCAAATCTTCGGTTTGTACACTACTATACTACCAATGCATTCTTAGAATAAATTTACTTCAATAAAGGTTATACTGAATCTCACAGTGTGGAATTAAGCTGATTTAAGACATATTTCATAATAATTTTTTCACCCAGCTTTACCATGATAGGCAATACTTTTAAAGGTGACTGTATACAGTTTTGAACCTGTTAGCATTATCATTATTACAACATGTGAATTTATCATCTAAATGTCTTATATGTCTTCTAAAATCATACAAATTCCCATTAGCAGCAGTGCTGCAACATGTAGAATTTCTGTGTCCAGTATAGGACATTTTGAGGTGAAAGATGTACAAAGGCACTCTGGTCAGAGATTTTAAACTTAAGTTAACATCATGACTGCATCTCTACGTAAACCGTTAATGAGAACAGACTAGCAGAAAGTAAAAAAGGCACGACCAGTCCTCATCTAAAGTCTTCAGCTCACTGTCTCTCACACACCCGGAGTACCCAATGGTTGAAGTCTTCTGGCTGGTCAGCATAAACATAGTGGCCCGCTCCTCGTATGACCTAGAGACACACACATGCACACCCAGCATGAATGGGTATTTAATATGCAGGGATGCTTAAAAGTTTGAGAACCCTTTAGAATTTTCTATATTCCGGCAGAAATATGACCTAAAACTGGTTGAAGGGAAGGAAATTTTTATATAAAATATTATACTCATCGTTTAGTATTAAGGAAAGCCATCCAATATACAGTGGGGCAAAAAAGTATCTAGTAGCAGCCATTGGTTGTGCAAGTTCTCCTGCTTAGAAGAGATGAGAGGTCTGGAATTTTCATCACAGTACACTTCAACTATGAGAGACAAAATGAGAAAAAAATATCCAGGAAAGTCACATTGTAAAAACGATTTTTAAATAATTTAATTATAAATCACGGTGGAACAAGTATTTGGTCAATAACAAAAATTAACTCAATGGCCTTTTGTAACATAACCCTTTGTGGCACATAACCTTTGTTCAAAACTTTTCCTATAAGTTTCACCAGGTTTGCACACACTGTAAGCTGGTATTTGGCCCATTCCTCCATGCAGATCTCCTCTAGAGCAATGATGTTTTTGGGGCAACAACACAGACTTTCAAACTCCGTCCACAATTTTCTTTCTGAGGCTGAGGTCTGGAGACTGGCTAGGCCACTCCAGGGCCTTGAAATGCTTTTTACAGAGCCCACTCCTTCGTTTCCGAGCGTTGTGGTTGGGATCATTGTCATGCTAGAAGACCCAGCCACGTTCCATCTTTCCATGCTCTCACTGATGGAAGGAGGTTTGGCTTAAATCTCACGATACATGGCCCGTTCATTCTTCTCTTAACACGGATCAGTCGTCCTGTCCCCTTTTGCAGAAAAAAAAAGCCCAAAGCATGAAGCTTTTCACCCCCCCCATGCTTCACAATAGGTAAGGCGCAACTCAGAATTCTTCTTCCTCCAAACACGTCGAGTTGAGTTTTTACCAAAAAGTTCTATTTTAGTTTCATCTGACCACATGATATTCTCCCAATCCTCTTCTGGATCATCCGCTCATGAAAACCCCAATTGCTCTCTGCAAACTTGCAGATGGCATGGACATGTACTGGCTTAAGCAGGGGGACACGCCTGGCACTGCAGGAATCTGCATCCCTCCTTGGCGTAGTGTGTTACTGATGGTAGCCTTTGTTACTTTGGTCCCAGCTCCCTGCAGGTCATACATCAGGTCCCTCCGTGTAGTTCTGGGATTTTTGCTCACTGTTTTCATGAGCATTTTGGACCCCACGGGATGAGGAGACCTTGCGTGGAGCCCCAGATCGAGGGGAGATTATCAATGGTCTTGTATGGTCTTACAATTGCTCCCACAGTTTGATTTATTCACACCAACCTGCTTGCCTTCGACAGCTCTTTGGTTCTTGGCCCATGGTTGAGTTTGGAGTCTGACTGTTTGAGGGCTGTGAACAGGTGTCTTTTATACAGATAACGAGGTCAAACAGGTGCCACTTAATACAGGTAACGAGTGGAGGACAGAAGAGCTTCTAAAAGAAGAAGTTACAGTACTGTGAGAGCCAGAAATCTTGCTTGTTTGTGGGTCACCACCAAATACTTATATTTCCCACCATGGTACAATTTAGATTTCTTTAAAAATTCTAAACAATGTGATTTCCTGGATTTTTTTCCTCATTTTGTCTCTCATAGTTGAAGTGTACCTATGATGAAATTACAGACCTCTCTCATCTTTCTAAGTAGGAGAACTTGCAAAATCAGGGCTGACCAAATACTTTTTTTGCCCCACTGTATGTTCTGATGGTACCAAACTGAGGAAAGGGACATTTGTTCCTAACCTTTTTTTATCCATCGTTACTAATGGGTGGCAATAATAGAGTTGACATCTAAAACCATGTTGATCATAGTCAGTGACTTTTTTAATCATACAAACTCAAGAAGGAAGGTTTGCTCACATTTATCTGACAAAATATTGCTCAAAATACTGCAACTGTTTCAACTATAACCAATTCTAACTTTTTATTGTCTTATGATTGCTCTGTTTGTCTGGAGAAATAATTCATTCATTAAAATAGACAGAAACACTAGTGATTTCTATATTTCAGGTCAACAGCTCCAAGCAAAGTCTCAGCAATCTCAGTAAAGCCCAGTGTGAGCAGGTTAAGATGAAAGCAGATTGTAGAACTCACAATGATCTCCACATGGGAGTTTGGCCTCATTTCTTTGATTGAATTGCCGGAGTGGCCGTCTATGCTGGAGCGTGACCCATAGATCACGCTAATAGGGATGTCACTGTGAATTAGGCCAATGCGCTGCAGCATAGGTCGTTTGGCCCAGCCATATGGAATGGTCATGTTTTTAAAGGCTGTTTCACCACTACAAATTAAAACACAGTTATTAGTTCTGTTATGAGGAATAATATATCTTACATTAATGTCAGATGAAAACACAGAGGATTGATTTGTTAGTTTGATAACCACATAACCACCAGATAACCACAGGTGGACAGTTTACTGTGTATAGCAGGACAGCAAGAGAGAGCAGAAAAACATGAAACACACCTTGGGCTTTGGACATTAAGATGGTAGATGTAATCTGCAGCGGTGTTGTCATTAAATATGGTGGCATATTTCTGTTTGAAATCCGGTCTCAGAGTCTGCACCAGAACAGGACCTAAATGGCAACACAACATACCAATGTATACTACTAAGTAAAATTACAACTCTAGGAGCTATAACACAGATGATTTTAATGAGATAAAATCATGTAAACCCTCTAAGAGCAATGGCCACCAAGAAGGAGTTGTTGGAATTTACAAGTATGAATGTAATGAAGATGTATGTAAGTACAATATCAGAGTGAAAGAATAAGTTTATTGGGGAAAAACTGTACATTTGAAAGGAGGCTCTAGTATCCTGTTGGGCCACCTCTAGCCTGGATACAAAATGAGATACGGCTGGCCTTTGAGGCATACAGCTTCTGTGTGGTATCATGTGGCACATTTGCCACAGATGTTGCAGCTGGGCCTGTAAATCCTGCACACTCATAGGTTGCTGTAGTTGGCATCAAAGCAGGACTCATAAATGCTCGACTGGCAATAAACGAAGGTGATGGTAACTGGCTGTCAATGGCAGGACACGTAATGGGCACCGTGACAGCAAATGTTCTTATGCTAAGCACCTGAAAATGGTTCGGGCAGAGACAAGGGTGTGCAGTGAAGGTGACACCTATGTCTAGATGGTGGACAATTAGACTGGTGATATGTCTGGGCCGTCTGGAGCCGACTCGCCATGTGTGCGTGCTCTCACGGAACCACTGCTCCCAACACTTCATGCTTCATTCTAAACACACTGTGTACATCCTTTACTCATGCAATCTCTTGTGTCCTTTCAACATACTTACAATCAATTCAATGACTTGATTCAAGTCAGCAGTTTAAAAAAAACTGCTTTCCTCATGTCTGTGTTACTTAATGAAAAAGTTTGCTTTAGGGTATGAACCCTCAAGCTCATACCCTCATAGTGGTGTGTAACCATTATTATTTCATGACCTCAACTCTTTTACCTCATTTAAAGTACATATAACTTAGTATATTGTGCAAAAAATGTAGCCTCTTCAGAGTTCCATACATCACACTGTTAACAGAAAACCTCAGAATATTGGTCACAGACTATAAGGGTTAATATGGAGAACAATGAAGCTTTTGTCTTCAATCTCAATGTCGCTTTTTGTTGTGTTTGGACTGATATAATTTTCACAATTTTTTTTATACTGAAGCTTTGATACCACTGTACTGATTCTATACACTCACCTAACACTTTATTAGTAACACCTACTCATTCATTCAGTTATCTAATCAGTCAATCATATGGCAGCAGTGCAATGCATAAAATCAAGTAGATCGCAGTGGACCAGCAGCTTCAGGTAATGTTCACAGCAGCCATTAGAATGGGGGAAAATTGTAATCTTAGTGATTCTGACCACGGCATAATTGTTGGTGCCGGCCAAACAGGTGTTCTCGAATTTTCAAACACAAGTTTACTGAGAATGGTACAGAAAAGAAACTAAGATTGAGTGAAGGGTGGTTCACCGGATCTGAATGTAATAGATCAGTTTTTTCGATCTGGTACAACAGGAGATTTGCAGCATGAAAGTCTACCTGAAAAATCTGCAGAAATTGTGTGACGCAATCATGTCAACATAGAACACGATCTCAAAGTAATGTTTCCAGGATCTTGTGGAATCCATGCCACAAAAGAACTGAAATTGTTCTGAAAGCAAAGGGAACACCTACCCAGTTTTGCATAGTGTTCCTAATAAAGTGCTCCGTGAGTGTATATCTGATTTAAGTTCTACAACACATCAATTATTTGAAGTAGACAGGACATTAACTCCATGCAGCATACTACTGACCTTACCAAGTGTATAATGCATAAAAGATCTGCATATACAACAACCAAAACTTCACTACATGTAAACACCAGAAGATTCAGTATTTCTATAGGTTCTATTGCATCGTTAAATATTTCAGGGCAATACAAGCACATTATAGTCAGCTTTACTCCAAGGATTTTATTTATTCATAATGTTTATTGTAGTCATGGCTTAAGGCAATGTGTCAGGTATAAGAGTCTTACTATACCCAGTGGTCCTGCAAGTCGAAGGCCAGCCAGAGGGTTGAAGGGGCTTAGGATGGCCCCAAGGGCTTTAATCCACACAGGAATGGGTCTGTCATGTTCACTAGGCTTTGGACGCTCAGGAAAACCCCATGGCTCCACAAGGATCATGTGTTTTACTCTGAATAGTACAAAAACAAACTGTTTTAAGATTTATTTACTTGAACTAAAGATCCAAAAATGAATGAATTCAACTATTTAATATTTATCTTGGCCTGAAACTGAACATGAGCATCATGAAAGTTAGGTGAATATTACACTAAACATGCTTACGTTTGCTACATGGACACTGCTCTTTTCCAATAATTTTCTCTTAAAAGGGTAAAATGCTTTAATGTATCAGCAAATCCTGTATTAGCACACTCTTTCTAAAAGCCTGACATACAATAATGGAAAACATAGACACAGAAGAAACAGAGGAAAGAGGAGACACGACTGAGTCTATATCACATTTGCTGATATGCAGGTCGAACAAATTCCTCCACTTATACAGTGCAAGTAAAGAGAAAGATAAAACCAGCTTGATTCATAGAGAACAAGAAGCAAAGACAGACAGTTTAAGAACAATACTGCTGTGATTAAAATTGCTGTGATTATACTAGAACAGTGGATTTCAACCCTTGTATAAAAGCAAGTCTTGCACGCCATACTCATGCATTAGTCATCTAATAATGCACAGTAATGGGTCTATAGTACAGAAGGGTGAAAGCACTAATCTACAACAGCACATAAAGGGCGTGGTTTTTAATGCAGGACTCCCTGGTCTGTAACGATCATCTAGTAGGTGTTACGTGTCAAATTAATGTCCAAATGAATGGACTATTGTCCCTTGTTAATGCAACTCAGGTCCTTACTCCTGTACATATCACCCACATCTAACACATAGACTATGAGAACTGACTGATCACTTATTGTTTAATATCCTAGAGCTTAACGGGCTGGTGCAAAAAGATAATCAATGTTTTTTTTTTATTCTTTCTGTGAGTGATTTTAATGTTTTGACTGATCAGTGTATACAATATGATTAAATGTGCATATATTTGATTTGATGTATTTCAATGCATATAATGGACATAAACAGGAACACAGTACTGTGCAAACAACATAGGCATTCTATATTTTTCAGCCTATTTTCTAGATTGTAGTTCATCTGTTTCTCTACAAACCTTGTTAGTGCCCTTTACTCTAATGTTCTCTAATGGTCAGGACCCCCATAGGGCCACCACAGGTCAGGTACTATATGGGTGGTGGATCATTCTCAGCACTGCAGTGACACTGATGTGGAGATGTGTTAGTCTGTGTTGTGCTGGTATGAGTGGATCAGACACAACAGTGCTGCTGGAGTTTTTAACCAACCGCTAAAATGTTCACTGATTAGAGAATGACTAACACAAACTGAGCAGCAACAGATGAGCTACTACATCTACTTATAGCTACAAGGTAGAGCAATAAGGTGAATGTCTCTAATAAAGTGGATCCAACCTGATCTGATCCAGTCGTACCAGCACAACACAGCACCACCACATCAGTGTCACTGCAGTACTGAGAATGATCCACCACCCAAATAGTACCTGTTCTGTGGGGATCCTGACCATTAGAGAACAGAAAAAAGGGGACTAACAAAGTATGTAGAGAAACAGATGGACTACAGTCTGTAATTGTAGAACTACAAAGTGCACTGACTATTAAAACTTAAATAGTTTAAGCAGTACATGAACTGAAATATATAAAATGCCTAAGACACAGCTGAGGAAACAAACACAATGAAATCTGGTTGCTAACCTTGAAGGATATTTAAGTGAATAAGCTGCTGCCAGATATCCTCCAAAGTTGTGGCCCAGCATGATCATCCTCTCCAAGCCGAGGTTTTCCCTCCACTCCTCTATGGACTTTACAAATTGCATCTCAGCCTCCTGGGCGTCTGTGTTGAACTTCGGTCTGCTACTCTGGCCAAAGCCAAGCAAATCCAAAGCGTACACGGGTCTCTGCTGAGAAAGCGCGTCCAGGTTCAGAGCCCAGAGTCCCATTCCACCGCCAAAACCATGTAGCAGCACCAGAGGGGTCTTACCCTCCATAGAATCATTAAACAGCAGTGTCCACAGCTTGCTGTCATTGGATATATGGACAAATTGCTTGGAGAACTTGCTTTTGAGGTCTGAACGGGAAAGGAATTACATTATTATGTAGAGAGATAGATTTTTGTATTTGATAGATACTGAAATTAGTAGAAAAAGTCAGGAAATATAGATATTTTTGGACTTCTGAATGCTATCTTCTACCTTGCATGTATGGGTGTGGCTCAAGGAGAAATATAGAAGCTTTAACTGCGCATGTCTGTGCAGAATTTTACCTTTAATATTTAATATTCTAATCCATTTTGTGGGGATAGGAAGAGAGTGGCTATTACTCACGCTGAAGCATTCTCTCCTCTGCCTCATGCAGTTTCAACTGAGATGTTGGACACCATGATGGTAGCCAATTGCTCATCCACCATGACCTGAAAGATTTTCAATATGAGCTGTTTCAGGGAATCATTCATAGAAGATGCTGAGATAGGCCATGACATGCAAAAAGGTGTACGAGTCATTAACAGAGTAAACGAAAACAACAATATGTTTTCATTAGGGTAAGCAGTGTCTAAAAATATGCTTATAACCAATGACAACAACCCAACTAAAAATCACTGGGCCTCATTCATGAAACCTTTGTAAAAAAGACGAGCAAACTGCGAGTAAATTACACGCAATTGGACATTTCCGAAAACTCTTCGCCAGAATTCGTTCTGCTCATGTTTCATGAATGAGGGCCACTGACTCTACCAATAGTCAGTTGTAAGAGGTTAGCTTTAAAGGTTGGAGAGCTGTAGGTCTTAACCTTTTTTTCAAGTATGCCACAACAGTGACCATAATCCATACATACATTAAAAGCTACTCCTGTATAGCTATAACATGGTCTTTGTAAAACAGTGTGGGTTGCACTTTTATGTGCCACAGGATGCCAGCAGCACACAGGATACCAGCTGAGAAACAGTGCTGCAGAGTGGAAGCTCTTATTCCTTCTAGATGGACTACGAAACAAAACAAACATGGTTCAGCTATGTAGAAGGCAACAGTTACCTCAGAGTTGCAGCCATGGATTTGAGAGCGCTGTAGAAAATTCTATGAATGTGAAGAAACACCAGAACATGACGCACCACTCTGAAGCCAAGATAATGAGAACGCTTTTTAGTTTTTGTGCTGATAATGATTTCTGAAGAATGATTTGAACTAACTGCCATTCTTAATTGGTTCACATGTTCAACATGCTCATTAAGGCAAAATATGTAAGAGCCAATCAAATGGCAGAACTCAATGCATTTAGGTAGGTAGACCCGTGGTCATGCCGACACTGCTGAAGTTCAAAAACTGAGTGTCACAATGGAAGAAAAAAAGGTGCTTTAAGTGACTTTGAATGTGACATGGCTGTTGCTAAACAAGCTGGTCTGACTATTTCAGAAACTGCTGATCTACTGGGATTTTCACACACAGCCATCTCTAGGGTTTACAGAGAATGGTCCAAAAAAGTTCTCTGGGCGAAAATGCCTTGTTGATGTCAGAGGTCAGAGGTGAATGGCCAGATTGGTTGTAACTCAGTTAACCACTTGTTACAACCTAGGCATGCAGAAGAGCATCTCTGAATAGACAACACATGAAGCCTTGTAGCAGAACACCATCTAAGAACAGGGAACTGAGCTACAATTCACACAGGCTCACCAAAACTTGACAACAGTAGACTGGAAAAACGTTGCCTGGTCTGATGAGGCAATTTCTGCTGTGACATATGGATGATAGCATCAGAATTTGGTGTAAACAACATGAAAGCATGGATCCATCCTGCATTGCATCATGGCTCAGGCTGGTGGTGGTGATTATATGTGTGGGGGATATTTTTATTTGGAACATGTTACAAAACTGAGGCATTGTTAAACCATAGGCTACCTGAGTGCTGTTCCTGACCTTGTCATCCCTATATGACCAGAGTGTGACAACTTCTACACACCATATCACAAAGCTCAAACTGGATTCTTGGACATGACAATGAGTTCACTGTACTCAAATGGCCTCAGCAGTCACCAGATCTCAATCCAATAGAGCACCTTTTGGATGTGGTGGAACGGGAGATTCGTAACATGAATGTGCAGGCAACAAATCTGCAGCAACTGGGTGATGCTATCATGTCAATATGGATCAAAATGTCAGAGAAATGTTTCCAGCACCTTGTTGAATATGTGCCATGAAGAATTAAGGCAGTTTTGAAGGCAAAATAGGGTACAACCTGCTACTAGCAAGGTGTACCTAATGAAGTGGCCAGTGAGCGTAGACTGAGATACTAATTAACTAATATAATGTTAGTTTTCTTGTATTTGCACACTCCCAAATTGAGTTTAATAATTAATGCACATACCTGTACATAATTGTCCATATACTAATGTAAAACGCAAATACCAAAATTATAGACAGAGGATAAAATAAGCAACTTAGCTCACTACATATAGCTAAATTCCAAATGACCTTAAACTGTTTTCTAGCAATCTCTGCAACATGCTGTACTATTAGTTATGGCTGGTAGTCGAACATGTCTAATTCCAGGCTTAGGTACGCACCATTTTATATCCGTCCCATTAACGTCCATGCACTTTAACGCCCAAGGCCTTAAGAATTTTAATAGGAAAATAAAACTCTGTCTTATGTACATCTTATTCGAAATGATAGAAAACTAGTACGAGCAAATCCTTGCGACACCTGCTGACAGAAAAGAGAATCGCAGTCTTGAAAGGGCAGAAAAAAAATCTAACGTTCTCTTCGTTGTGGAAATGGTTCATGTTTTATAAAAAAAATTGTTTCCTGTTTCACAGAACATAATGCAGACGTTAAACAATGAATATCTGTATCTCTCGGTCACCCTATAGCATACAAACTTATAATTATCTACTAACACTTTTTAGTTGGTCAGCATGCCAATATACAAAATCTGTGTTTAATCAGTCAAGACAAAACCAGACAGATAGTTGAAGGAGTCTTAACCAGTGTTGGGACAGTTTGCTATCTAATTAGTTTCTGTTCGATTTTTAATGCGATGTGTGTTTCTGCCTACCGTAGGGTTGCCAATGTCTCATGTGATCCCTCTTGGCTGTGTTACCTACCAGTTCTCCTCTTTCTAGCTATGCTGCCATAGCTAATGCTGCCGGGGTCTCATGCTACTCTTGGCATCAGTGATTGTTAATAGACACTGTGCTCTTAATCAATAACTAATTACATTTTCTGTTTTCTCTCAGAGCTGTGTTCCGGTACCAGTTCCAGCCCCACACATGATGTTCATCCCCTTCAGCTTCACTCAAGCTGTTTCCGTCATCAGCTCCAGCCCCATCATACCCGGGCCAAACCAGAGGACAGTAACCTTCATATGTATAAACCATAGACATAATAGTGTAAGTCCCTATTCCATATCCCATGCAATGCGCATATGTACGGAATTAAGAAGCAGTTGGTATTTAGTAGTTGGTGAATTGCTTTACTGCACTTTGGCACAGCAGTTTAAACATCCGTTTAATGCGTCTTGTTTTATTTCAGTGAGGGTTGGCTGGGGTCAAAGTGCCGCCAATGACTTTCCTGCTTAGACTCAGGATCCTGGAGTGACTCTGTGTATTGGACTACTTAATGCCAATGTGCATATTTCACATTTTATTTGAACTATGACTCCATGACTTTAGTTTCATTCTTAGATTCATCATCTACGCTGCCCAAGGAGGCTGGGTCCCTTTTTGAGTCTTGGTCCTCCCAAGGTTTCTTCCTCATAACACTTAGGGAGTTTTTCCTTGCCACTGTCACCCTAGGCTTGCTCAATCTGGGATCGGATGTATCTATAGATATTAGGAGATAATCTAAAATTATGAAGTAACTTTGAGACAATGCTCCATTGTAAAAAAATGCTATATAAATAAATCTGACTTGATTTGTTAGTTAATATACATTTAGATTTACAGCATTTAGCAGACGCCCTTATCCAGAGTGACTTACAATTGATCTTATAATCCTAGCAATTGTGGGTTGTGGGTCTTGCTCAAGGACCCAACAGTGGCAGCTTTGGCAGAGGTAGGATTTGAACCCTGGACCTTCTGGTCCAGAGTCCAGTACCTTATCCGCTAGGCTACAACAGGCTCACATAAGACACTTCTAGGATAGACTTGCATTCGTAGTTAAGTTATAGGTTCCTCAGCAAAAGGTTGTGAGTTTGAATCCTGGCTCTGTTTGGGCTCTTCACCTTCAAATGTTAAGCTCAGTTTCAGAGTGCTCTGAATAAGGGTCTACTAAATGTTATAAACGTATTAATGTTTGTGTTTCAGATAAAACGTTATCTTTAATATATTTCATTTTCATCACTGGCCTTGGGGACAATCTGCAATCTGGGGATAATCTGCACTAGTTTCACTTTCCTTCAGCATTTTCTCCTACCGCAAACCACGTACTAGCCGCGCAGCTACATTTTCTGTGTGACTACATTAACTGCAGCAAACAGCCCTTCAATGGTTAGCTAAGTAAGCGCATTTCCTTGCTGCTGCTTAACTGACAACTCATTAGGACGATATATTCCAGCGACTGTGAATGATCTTTAGTCTGCTGAAGTGTCAAAAACTATCAGTAGCCAATATAGTTTAAAGTTTTCAGATCTTACCCCAGCAGCCGAGTTGCTGTCTCTTCAGCCATGTTTTGGGAAGCACCACCTCAGACGTCAACTCGAACTTTAGTCAACAACGGACGATGATAGGTTAAATACCAAATCGTTCTTTCTCACATATATAGTGCACTAAGTAGGGTGTATAAACCATAGACATAATGGTGTAAGTCCGTATTCCATATCCCATGCAGTGCATATATGTACGGAATTAAGAAGCAGTTGGTATTTAGCTGAATCGCTTTACTGCACTTTGGCACAGCAGTTTAATCATCCGTTTAATGCGTCTTGTTTTATTTCAGTTAGGTATTCTTTAAAAAGAAATTACTTTTTAAAGAACTTGTAATTACTTATAATTAATTCAGAAACCATATACCAATTTAATATTTAATTTATGTTGAAAAGAAAAAAAAAGAGATGAGGAAAAAAGGCTTCCTTCCATCCAGGATATAAAAGCAAATATGATTCACAAATATGCTAGTACTTTCATCTTGAAAGAAAATAGACAAACAAATAAATGGTCTAGTCTCATTTTATAACGTATGTTTTATGTTTGTTTTAGTTTCATAGCAGATATTTGGAAAGACCAAGGAATGATGCTTGACAAATGATAATGACAAGAAATGACAAATTAATTCAAGTAAGCAGTGGAAACAGAAGTGTTCAGGTGCCTGGGATTGTATCTCTGGTATGGCTCTGGTACAACCATATTAAAAAAACAGCATAAACAACAACAATAAAATCCTCTGCCAGGCCAGTCCTGTCAAAGACAGGAGAATAGCTGAACAAATTATTACAACTTAATAAAAGAGTGTTTTATGTCAATTGTATTTTACTATATGCATTAGTAGTATGGATACAAAAAACATTACTTATCTACATATTTTTATAAAATGACACAACCAACTAACTGGGATATTCCCTAATACTGTAGCTATTTGTATATCTATGTTGCATTTTACTGTGGCATTTTTATACAACCCAAAATCATTGCCAAGTACTTAAAAGTAACCATTTACATGATTTGGGAAGTTTTAATATGGATATCCACCAGTAGTAGAATGAGTTGAACTGAAGTGTTCCTTTTCCAACAATCCAAGCAATTGTGGGTTAGGGGCCTTGCTCAAGGACCCAACGGTGGCAGCTTGGCAGAGGTAGGATTTGAACCCTGGATCTTTTGGTCCATAGTCCAGTACCTTAACCGCTAGGCTACCACAGTCCAAGTTAGAATACAATTGCTCTGCATCTACTAATCCAGAACCTTAAATATGGAATCAACACTCTCCTAGGTCATTGCGACACCCACTGCTGAGTTCCAAACATAGCTATCAGAAAAAAATGTATAATAATAATAATAATAATAATAATAATAATAATAATAAACTAAAAAATAAAGGAACACTGAGTAAACAGTGAAGAACAGTGGTTAATTTGGTCTGGAAATAAAATCACAGACCAACTGTAAAGGACAGAATTACTCAACACCTTCCTGTAAACCAAACCCAGGCCAAATATGACCTCTAAATATAATACTTAATGGGAAGTTTTCATATGGATATCCACCAGTAGTAGAATGAGTTGAACTGAAGTGTTCCTTTTCCAACAAGTTAGAATAAAATTGCTCTCCATCAACTAATCCAGAGCCTTAAATATGGAACCAACACTTTCTAGATCATTGCAACACCCACTGCTGACTTCCAAACATAACTATCAGAAAAAAAAACAAAAATAAAAATAAAAATAAATAATAATAACAATAATAATAAACTAAAAAATAAGTAACTTGGTCTACAAATAAAATCACAGAGGACCAACTGTAAAGGATAGAATTACTCAAAACATCCTGTAAGCAGAACCCAGGTCGAATCTGACCTCTAAATATACTGCTCAAAAAAATAAAGGGAAGACTTAAACAACACAATATAACTCCAAGTGTTCCCTTTATTTTTTTGAGCAGTATATAATACTTAGTATCGTTTAGAAGTATCGCGATGTGCTGACACGTCGCCGATTCCTCGTTCTTTTGCAATACAGCAGATGGCAGCGCCATTGTGAGCTGTAGGTGTGTTTATGTGTAGGAAGTGCCTACAAACTCTGTGTATCTGGTGGAGGAAGTGCCTGCTACATCTGCAGCTCCCTAAGGAACCAGACCCAAACAGACATTAAATCACTGGTAGAAGATCTGCTAGAATACATGCCTGTGTAAAAGGAGAAGCCGAGGCGATACGAGTTGCCCGGAAGCCTCACTGTGCAACCGCATACCACTGTAAGTAGCATAGCAGGCTAGCTAGAATGTTCTTCAGCATACAGGCACGTTACGATTCGTTTGTATTTCCGTTGTAGACATTTAGTTAAGTGAATCTTTAAAAGTCATTTCTCTCTAACTGCAAGCTTGACTGTGTTGGATTCAGCTTCAGAAACAAACCGACCGGCTCCCCGCCCTGCTGTCATCCATTGTGTATTTAATTTTTCATTTGTAAACTTCATAGAGAATATATAAGACGGACATTTTTAATAAGTATGTAGCAATACTCTCTTGTGGTCTCCTACTGGTTTTACCAACTGTGCAACCTCTCCAGCTTAAACGTCCTGACACGAAACAATGATTGGTTTTACAACACACTGGGCTATTACATTTTTGACTCTACAGAACCTACCTTTCTAGCGATGTCGTGTAGCGACATATGGTATAATCTTTTGTTCTGTTAATTTCGTAAATGATAGCTAATCTGTGTGGGGGACAAACTTAAATATGAAACGTCTCTGCACAATTTATGGAACCGTTAACAAGTTTACAAGACCTTTACAAAACATTAGTGGACATTTAGAAGGTGCCAAAACGTTACAAACCCCAAATGTTTCATTTGTAAACATCCATTTATTCATTTATTTATTTTTAAGTAGTATTAAAACTTACAGAAATATGTTATACAGGTATGAACCGCTTAACGTCCGTGAGTTCTGTGAAGCAGGACGAGGACCGAAAGGCACAGTGACTGGACATTACCATAGTCACATAGGAAAAATATACAGGTATATGGAGTTTAACATCCATCTGATCAACATCCGTCGGCTTTAATGGCCAAGGCCTTAAAATTATAATTAATTTTAATAGGAATAAAATTGTGTCTTTTAACGTTGGGCGTTGTGGCAGTAAACAGCTGGTCACCTCAAAGCAAATCAACACTGCAGTTCACGAGGAAAGGCCCCTTACCATTTGGTCGGAGTCAAGTCAAGTCAGATTCATTTATATAGCGCTTTTTACAATGGAGCATTGTCTCAAAGCAACTTTACAAGTTTAGATTATCTCCTAATAACTACGTCCAATCCCAAATTGAGCAAGCCTAGGGCGACAGTGGCAAGGAAAAACTCCCTGGTTCTAGGAAGAAACCTTGGGAGGACCAAGACTCAAAAAGGGACCCAACCTCCTTGGGTTTGTGTGCTTGCTTGCTTGCTCGTTAGCTCATGTTTGGACTACAGACTCTTGTTTGTTTGGTTCATGTGTTTAGAGACTTTATTGTGTAAGTTAATCATGTTTGTGTGTTTGACGGTAATTATCTGTAACAAACTGTAAGTGGCATGTATGCTTGTTGGGATCTTTGTGGACAAGGATTCATACTGCAGCACTACAATGACCCCAAATTTACCATGAAATGTTGCAGAAAACTCCCTGAAGCATGAAGAAGATCAAGGAGTGTTGACTGTCACTCTTAGGAATATTGTGAAATCATGCTGGGATAACACTGATTGTTAGATTTTGCACACTTGTGTGCACACTGTCATCACAGCAAAATGGGCAACATGCCATATACTAATACATTCTGAAAAGTAACCTAAGTTTTTTTTTTTTTTTTTCTTTCTTCATTTTTAACCTAATTGCTGATTGTATGAAAAACATATTTGCGCCCTGTAGAGGCTGTGTACTTTTTATTTAGAAAATGACAAAACATGTCATTTGCTTAGAGGTGCAGAAATATTTGCATTTGACCTGTATATAATCTGACAGTTGAGTCTGTAAATTTTAAAACAATTTTCACCACAGAAACATTGGAACTGTTTAATATGTTAAACTGGAAATATATGTACAACCCAAATATTGTATCTTCAAAGTGTAGTACAAGCCTCTAATTTTAAACATGGCTTATACATTTAAATAAGGTCTAGCTATTAAAATATTTGGTTCCAGTGGTGTAGACTTTAGCTAAGCACTAACATTTAAAGGGAGTGCTTACCCTGTGCTTCCTGTTTGGACCTGTTTTATTCATATGTGTTTATGCTGTGTGTCCTCCCATCTGTATCTTGCACAGGGATCAGGGAAAATGCAAAGCAGCTTGTCAGTCTCTGACAGCTATGGCTCTTCTCTTGTCCCCCTGGTGGTGCTGGAGCTGGCTGAAGACACCCAGGCAGAGGCCATAACTTGGTTACTAAACCGAATAAGAGACAAGCAGCAAAATGGAGGTAAGCCTCCTGCAACAGAATAATGGTGACACCTTTTTTTGAAAATGCTGCAGCTATCTTTGGAAGTCTGGACGCTATGCTTTTGCCATGTCCATGGGTAGAAAGCTTTGGTGGCGCAAGTGGTTAGTGCGCTCACACCACGGCTCCAGAGATCCCTGGTTCAATCCTGACTTCGGACTCCACCTGTTTGGAGTTTGCATGTTTTCCCCTTGTCTATGTTGGTTTACCCTGGGTACTCCGGTGTACTCCTGCAGTCCAAAGACATGCATTAGATTAATTAGATTAGTTGCCATAAATTTGGTCCAGGATGAATGTTTAAATGTGTATGCAACGCTGGTCGGGCTTGGAGAGGGATGGGCTTTGCCAGGCTACTCCTGCCCAAGACACACTTTAAAGACAGTGCCCCCATGACCAACCCAGGTAACAGGATGAGTGAGTGAGAAGCTTTGAGCCATGTTGCTTCCATTTTTAGCAGTATTCACCGAGTATCTGGGCTTGTTCTGTCAGGAAGATTTTCAGCTCGAGAGTCACCTGCCAGTTCCTACTGAATCCTGAAATTCAAAATGCAAAGCAGGAGAGAACAGGAGAACAGTTGTTTTGAAATGTTGAGTGTAAACTATGCACTTGCTTACTCGTTTGTTTGCATTTTCACTAATTATGGAGTATGTACACTCACTGATCACTTTTTCAGTAGACCTTCTTGTTTCTCATTGTCCATTTTCAGTTCCAATTTCCATGTAGAAGCAATTTGTAGTTCTACAACTACAGCAGTCCATATGTTTCTCGACATACTTTGTTAGTCCCCTTTAATCTGTTCTCTAATGGTCAGGACCACCAAATATCAGGTACTGTTTGGGACTAATATTGTCTAATCATCTAATTCCTCATTGGTGCTCACAGGATGCTGCCTGCAGGATGCTGGTGGCTGGATATTTTTTGTTGGTTTTCAGCCAGCAGTGACACTGAGGCTTTTAAAAACTCCAGCAGCACTGCTGTGTCTGATCCAATCGTACTAGCACCACCACGTCAATATCACTGGAGTGCTGAGAATGGCCCATCACCCAAATAGTACCTGAACTGTGGTGGTCCTGTGGGGGTTTTGACCATTAGAGAACAGAGTAAAGGGGACAAAGAGAAACAGATGGACTACAGTCTGTAATTGAAGAACTGTAGAAAGTACTGCTACATGGTAAGTGGATCGGATAAAATGGCCTGTGAGTGTAGAAAAAGGAGGTGTAACTGATAAAGTGATCGGTGAGTGTATTTGTTATATGCTTGTATTCAGGAGCTGAGTTGCTTGTGGAGCAGCTGCAGCTTCCACAGGAAAAGCAAAAAGTAAATCCCAATATCTTCCTTGTGAGCTCTACATGGCAGAGGCTCTTGAGTGGGGCAGAAGATGTGGGACTTTTTAAGGAGTTCCATGATGGTACCATGCGTGGATTCACTTATGCCAATCGAGAGAGTTTTAAAGACTTTCAAGGTAAAGAGAAATAAGATTGATGGAGTTGACGGTATAATTGTTCAGAATTATTTTGGCTGTTATGAACATAAAAGGTTTGCATATGATTTTCAAGTTATAATGGTCACACAGCCCTCATAAAGTGTGATGAGTGTGATTTGTGAAGTGCGTATTGAGGTGTACATTATGCCAGTCTTTTACCTGCACTCATTACTTATTGTATCTGGTAGATCTATTATATAGCAGCACATTTAGGCACACAGTTATTAATTGTAGCACATTTTTATATATCAGCATTATTTTATATCACAGATGCAAACTCATGGCATAACACCCATAACAAATGGTTGTTTTGTGCTGTTGTTTTACCAGGGGATGGCGACAGCTTCCTTAGTGTCGCAGAATGTCAGTACATTGTTAAACATGAGCTGGACACTCTGAGAGCAAAGAGCGAGAACCATATTCCCGGGTACCCCAAGCTAAAACTGTATCCTGGAAAATCAGTCAGTAAGTTAACCTTAATGGATCCAAAGTCTGCGTTTATTTAGGATTTGTAAGTACGATTTAACTTTTTGATATCTGTTCTGTTAGCATGTGAGTGGTAATTTATGTCCATTGCTTTGCCATTTTGCAGTCCGTAGGTTACAGTCCAAAGGGATTCTAGTTCAGTATTTTCCTGTCCATGATAAAGAAGAGTTAAAGAGGCTATCTTCCTCATGGTATAAAAGGATAAAGCTGTCATTTCAACCACTCGGTGAGTCGGTCATTTGGAGTCTGAGCTTACTGGTTATGAATGATTAGAGTATCTATTTGCTGTTCTACACCAGCTGTTCTTTTTGTCTCCTCAATAATGCAGATGATATCAGACACTACTTTGGTGAGGGCCTGGCGCTCTACTTTGGTTTTCTGGAGTACTTCACTTTTGCCTTGGTGCCAATGGCTTTTATTGGCATCCCCTACTACCTCTTTGCTGGGGAGAACTATGATAAATATGTTCTGTTTGCTGTCTTCAACCTGGTGTGGTCCACGGTCTTCCTGGAGGTGTGGAAGAGATTTAGTGCACAGCTGGCCTATGGATGGGGAACGCTGAGTCGTAAAAAAGCATTTGAAGAACCAAGACCGGGATTCCATGGCGTGCTGGGTGTCAATCCTGTAACCGGACGAGAGGAGCCGACTTACTCTAATACCAAGTATGTATGAGAAGGGCTTATTTCGAACCGGTTATGCCATAAATTGATTGTCAATTTACAAGTCCCTGTAATTACAACCCCAAATTGGAAAAAGTTGGAATGGTATAGAAAATGCAATAAAAAACACTTAATGTTCCTTACATTTACTTTAACTTTTATTTCATTGCAGACAGTATGAACTGAAGGTACTTCATTTTTTGTCTGGTCAGCTTCATTTCATTTGCTAATTAACATCCATTCTTGCATTTCAAGCCTGCAACACATTAAAAAAAAGTCAGAAAGGGGGCAATTTAGGGATAGTAATGAGGTAAAAAAAAAAAACTATATTCAATCTAAATAAAAAACAAAAGCAGAATCCACAAAAAGCTGACTCTTTGAGGAGCAAACATGGGCAAAGGATCTCCAGTATGTCAACAAATGCATGAAAAAATGATTGAAATGTTTAAAAACAATGTTCCTCAAAGACAGATTAGAAGGGATTTGCATATTTCTCCCTCCACAGTGCATAATATCGTTAAATTATTCAAGGACAATGGAGGAATTTCAGTGCACACTGAACACCCATGATTTCCAATCCCTCAGATGGCACTACATCAAGAACCATCATTCATTAATAGCTGATAGAACCACATTTGCAAGAGATTACTTTGGCAAACCTTTGTCAAGGTCCACAAATCAGAGTTATATTCACAAATGCTACTTGAAACATCACTGTGATTTAACTTCTCTGAACTGGAGGCATCTGGGATAGACCATCACAGAGTGGAAAACGTGGTGTATTGAGGTCAGGCAAATCAGTATCCCCAGACATTTTTTGGAAGAAATGGATGCAATATGCCCCAGACCAAAGCAAGACAAAAACGACCATCCAGTCTGTTATCAGCAACAAGTCCAAAAGCCAGGCTCTGTCATGGTATGGGGTTGTGTCAGTGCCCTTTTATAAGGGTTATTTACACTTTTGTCATAGCAGCATTAGTGCAGAAAAGTACATTGAGATTTTAGAGCAACATAAACTGGGACATCCATGCACCTTTAACAAGACAATGCAAAACAAGCCAAATCAGAAAAAAACTTAGGACTGAAATTAACAGTGTTTAAACATGACATTTTAATAATTTTCTCAGACATTTGTTGACAAACTGGAGATCCAATACCCATCTGTGTCTTATGTGAAGATCAGATGCAGCTGGTAGTCAAATTTTTGAAAAAAGAAATTTCACAAATGTATTGTGTATGTAATTAGAGGCACTTAATGGTATAAAAGCTGTAAGGGTGTTATAAATGTGTATTGGTAATTTCTTGGATTTAGAGACTAAGAAGGTTCTTAGGAGAGTAAAACGCCTTTCTAGATGATCGAGTTTGGTTATCAAATGAAATGGAAACTTCTTTATTATTGATTTATTTCAAATCAAACGAACCTCCTTGTAGCAGCATGTTGATGATCTTAAGGTCCGTAAGTATTCATAGTTCCCATAAATTATAACTATTTTCTGGTATCTCCATCCACAGACGGCAGTTGAGGATCTATCTGGTGTCAGTCCCCTTTGTACTATTTTGCCTGTACCTGTCTCTCCATGTGATGATGATCTACTTTGTAATGGAAAACTGGGCGCTGAGTATTTATAATGAAGACCCAAATGTCTGGACAAGCGTGCTGCTCTTTATCCCCAGTATCATCTATGCTGTGGTGATCGAGCTCATGAACCTGCTGTATCGCTACGCAGCCGAGTTTCTCACAGACTGGGGTAAGCCTACAGAAAACGCGCATTGTAAATGACGCTGCCAGCTGGTTTTCTGGTTTGATAGTTATCATGTTTTGGCCTTTTTATGGGCTGTGATTTTTAAAAAAAATATCTCCTCTCCAGCTCAGGGACATGATTTCAAGCACATGATTTCAGACACATGATATTATCCTGTTCTTTTCATTGCCATGAGTAGATGTGGCCACAAGTCTGCAGTTAGTAAACCTTGAAATACATTTTATCTTGCTGTCTTATTACCAGACTAGATCCAATTTTTGAAGTAGCAGTGGACATGATTTGAGTAGACCAGGGGCCATATACAGTAATGTGCAAAAGTTTTTAGGCCACTATTACATATGTTTTGTTTTAGGCAGTGGAAATAATGAACCCATATATAACCATATTGACGATTGGGACCCAAAAATTTCAAACTTGAACTTGTCATTCTATAATACTCTTTTCCACTGATCTTCATTCTAGTCTTTGTGAGCTTTAGCATATCTTAGGATTTCACTCTGTTCCCCTTCTAAAAAGTGGCTTCTTAGCTGCTGCCCTTTGACAAAGACCATTCCTGATCAAGCTATTTTAGACTGTAGAAGGGTCAATTTGACATCCCGATGAAGCTGCCAGATGCTGCTATTCCTCAAGTGTAAGGGGAGGTCACACTACACACTTGCCACTGTAGACTATGGAAGGTTTTTTTCAGATTTTTTTTTTTTTTCAGCTTTTTAATACTGCAAATAAATTACCTTTTATTTTTGTATCCTAATAAAGAGACCGAGATAGTTTTCATACCATTGCTGAAATGATGGTATATCTAATCTAATGATGACCTAAGACTTTTGCACAGCACTGTATATGAAATTGACGCATGCACATAATCGTGGTTTTGTCCTTATGGATGTTGTCCATTAAATGTAGAAAGAAATATGGGGAATTTGGCACAATATGGATTCACACACATCCACTCCTATAGTTACTCGTTATATTTCCATTATATTGGTCTATACTGATATATGAAGACACATTTCTGACTGATTTGTAATTCTTTTAGTCTTTAAAATCAACAAAAGTTTTGCACACAATTATGCATATCCTTCCACTCATTACACATGATAAATGGTCAGGGCGTGTTAATAATTGGAGACAGTGGTCTTAATTATGTATGAGTATGGCCTTATTTGTTTTCAGATGTTACTCTACGGAAGAAGGGATCAGTCATTTTGAGAAAACCTCTCCTTATAGTCCTTGAGCTGACAATAAGCTGTATTTTCACCACCACCAACAAAAATATCTTAGTTGATGCCCCAGGCTCTGTAAATGGGAAAGTCACAAAATTCCATTAGTGGGTGTAGCAGGCACATTCATCGAACCAACCAGTTGTTGTACTTTCCAGTCAATCATGTTTGAATGCATGTGTGTTTAGGGGGTGTGTTTGGAGGAATGCTGAAGGGACAAACAGAATTTAGCTTTCTCTTAACAGTAACCTTTCTATAAAATTACTTTTAAATTACAGCCCTGTGCAATAGTCTTAGGCCACCATTAGATTATATGTACCATTGTTTTAGTTATGGTGTCATGAACATCTGTAATAATTTCTCAGTCTTTTTATTAGAATACAACCAGGAAATAAAGGAAATATGTGTGCAGAATTAAAAAACTGGAAAAAAAAACCAAACCAAAAAAAAAGGCTTCTATAGGCTACAGTGGCAAGTCATTAGTGTGACCTCCCCGTGCACTTGAGCAATAGCACCATGTTGTAACTTCATTGGGCCGCCAAGTTGACCCAAATGCCAAAGAAGTTTGATCAGGAATGATCTCTTAGGACAGGTAGCAGCGAAGAAACCACTTTTTTCAAAAGGGGTGAAAAGGCTAAGATATGCTAAAGCTCACAAAGATTTGAATGAAGATCAGTGGAAGAGTATTGTGGAGTGAAAACTCCAAGTTTTAAAGTTTTGGGTCCTATCATTGACAATACGTTATGTTTGGTCTTTATACCATTACTAAAACAACAAATGTAATAGTGGCCTAAGATGTTTGCAAAATACTGTATAATAATAATGATTGACTTTACAAATGGCATGACAAGAAAGTTTTCCTATGTGTGCCTGTGTGCACGTGAATGGATCCCTATTTAGGGTTGGTTCCTGCCTTGCACCCTGTGCTTTTGGTTAGGTCCCAGCCCCCCATCACCCTGAACTGGATTGGACAGGAAAGTGTAGAGTATTGTGGCAAGTCACCTTCCAGTTCATTTTCCTTCACCTATCATTTCCTCTAGGTGTCAGTTTGAAAGGTACTCCCAAAACATGTGCAATATTTCCCCTCTCCATCCAGAGTATATACAGGTATGCACTGTTTAATGTCCGCATTACATTCATTATGTAAAAAAGGACGTTGACCAAAATAGACATTAACTGGACATTACCATAGTCAAATAGTTGTTTAGATATACAGTACAATATAGTAGATGTACAATACAGAACAACACTGCGATTCACTTTTCTGTCAACAGGTGTCGCAGAGGTTCACTCATACTAGTTTTCTGTCATTTAGATGTAAATTAGGGGCTGTATTCATAAAGAGTCTTTGTGCTAAGAGTAGCTCCTAGTGAGCAAATTCTAAGAAGAATCTTAGAATTGTGGGCGTTTCCCTCTTAAAGTTAGAAGTAGATGCTAGTAAATATAAAAGTTATTCATGAAGCATCTTAGCATTCATGAAGAGCTCCTAAGGTGACAAACGGGAGTAGTGAGGAGGACTCTTAGAAGGCTTAGGAGTTCTCTTAAGCAGAGAAGACGACGAGGCAGAAGAAATGTTCTCCAAACACTGAATAACAATTAGTTAATCAAATGCTACTGATTAGAAAGTGTAGAAATAATGTTTGTGGTTGCCCTTATTAGGGCTGTCCTATCCAGCACAATCATGCTGTAACACCCAAACTTAAAGCTACATACAAATCTACCCCACCACTTAAATAGACACAGCAGCGAGCAAGTCATTGAAAAGAGCGGAGACGCATTTTAATAAATAATAGAATAATAAAAATAGCCATTGCCAGTTATTTCAAAGTCTTATAATGGGCTATACAGTATTTCCCTTATTGTGAGTGCATTTGTGTGAGTGCGTTTCTCTGTGTGAGAAACAGAGAGAGAGAGTGAGAATGAGAGTGAATGACGGGGATGACAACCAAGCACAATCTTCAAAAGAACGCGTCCTACTTGGCAAACAGGTCAGCCCCGCCTCCTCACTGAGATAAAAGTTTTTGCGTTCTCCTTGATCAGAGTCACTCTTAGATTGCTTCTGTATCACTCTTAAACTTAAACTCCTAGATAGTTTTTAGGCTAAGTTAGGAGCTCTCTAAGAGGATTCTAGAATCATTATGAATACAGCCCTAGAATATTTATCAGGCACAGATTTTTATTTCCTTTATAATTTCTTAAGACAATCAAAGTGTCCAGTCAAGTCACGTCAGATTTATTTATATAGCCGCTTTTACAATGGAGCATTGTCTCAAAGCAACTTTACAAGTTTAGATTATCTCCTCTAATAACTACGTCCAATCCCAAATTGAGCAAGCCTAGGGCGACAGTGGCAAGGAAAAAAACCCCCAGTTTCTAGGAAGAAACCTTGGGAAGGGACAAGACTCAAAAAGGGACCCAACCTCCTTGGGCGGAAAAAGTGTAGGGGACTTTGATTGGATGGACATTAAATGGTGGTAACCTGGAGTATAATACAAATCTGCTTACATTTCAATTTTCCTTTTTAATAAAATAAATAATGACATTTTAATGACATGGGTACTGATAATTTATTTAATTTAATGCATCCCTCATACATCTCATACATACACCCTTCATACATACAGTGGGGCAAAAATTATTTAGTCAGCCACTGATTAAGCTGAGGAAAGTTCTCCTTACTTGAGAGGTAAAATGAGAGAGGTCTGTAATTTTCATCACAGGTACACTTCAACTATTAGAGAGCTAAATGAGGAAAAAAAAAATAGGAAAATCACATTGTAGGATTTTTAAAGAATTTAATTGTAAATTATGGTGGGAACAATACATATTTGGTTAATAAATTTGGTTCAACTCAATACTTTGTGAATCATAACCTTTGTTGGCAATGACAGAGGTCAAAACGTTTCCCCTGTAAGTCTTCAGCAGGTTTTGCACACACTGTAGTTGGTATTTTTTGGGCCCATTCCTCCGATGCTGATCTCCTCTAGAGCAGTGAGAGTGATGTTTTTTGGGGCAACATGGACCTTTCAACTCCCTCACAAATTTTCTATGGATTTGAGGTCTGGAGACTGGCTTAGGGTAACTCCAGGAGGACCTTGAAATGCTTTTTACGGAGCCACTCCCTTTGTTGCCCGAGCGGTGCGTTTTGGATCATTGTCATGCTGGAAGACCCAGCCACGTTCCATCTTCAATGCTCCTCACTGATGGAAGTAGGTTTTGGCTTAAAATCCCACGATATACATGGCCTGTTTTATTGTTCCCTTAACACGGGTCAGTCCTTTCTGCCCCTTTAGAGAAAAACAGCCCCGAAGCCCCTTGATGTTTCCACCCCCATGCTTCCACAGTAAGTATGGCGCAACTCAGAATTCTTCTTCTTCCAAATACGTCAAGTTGAATTTTACCAACAAAAAAGTTCTATTTTGGTTTCTCTGACCACATTGATATTCTCCCTAGTCCTCTTCTGGATCATCCATATGCTCTCTGGCAAACTTCAGACGGGCCCGGACATGTACTGGCTTAAGCAGGGGGACAAGCCTGGCACTGCAGGATCTGAGTCCCTCTCGGCATAGTGTGTTACTGATGGTAGCCCCTTGTTACTTTGGTCCCCAGCTCTCTGCAGGTCATTCATCAGGTCTCTTTCGTGTAGTTCTGGGAAATTTTTACTCATCGTTCTCCATGATCATTTTGACCCCACGGGATGAGATCTTGCGTTGGAGCCCCAGATCGAGGGAGATTATCAATGGTCTTGTATGTCTTTTCCATTTTCTTACAGTTGCTCCCATAGTGGATTTTTATTTTCAACCAACCTGCTTGCCTGTTGTAGATTTCACTCTTCCCAGCCTGGTGCAGGTCTACAGTTTCTCTTTCCCTGGTGTTTTTAAACATCTCTTTGGTCTTGAGTTTGGAGTCTGGACTGCTTGAGGCTGTGGACAGGTGTCTTTTATATACAGATAATGAGGTCAAAACAGGTTCTATTAAACACAGGTAACAACAAGTGGAGGACAGAAGAGCTTTCTAAGAAGAATTTTACAGACTTGTGAGAGTCAAAAATCTTGCTTGTTTGTGGGTGAAAATAATACTTATTTTCCACCGTGATTTACAATTTAATTCTTTAAAAATCCTAACAATGTTGATTTCCTGGATTTTTTTTCTGATTTTGTCTCTCATAATTGAAGTGTATCTACTATGGAAAATTACAGACCTCTCTCATCTTTCGAAGTAGGAGAAAGAACTTACACAGTCTTTGGCTGACTTAAATACTTTTTTTCCCCCTGTGTCCCCCCTGATCGAAGCACTTGGGTTTGTTACATGAAGTCATTGATCTTTCACATTTTGCACAGTGCATCTCTAATGCTGATATTCTACTGATGTAACGAGAAGTGTGTTTTTTGTTTTTTTTCCAACTTAGAAAATCACCGCCTAGAATCATCATATCAGAATCACCTTGTTCTCAAAGTGTTGGTGGTAAGGTTGCAGTAAATTCCTATATATTAATTCTGCTCTTGCTAAAGACAGTTGTTGAAATTTCTTTACTGTTAATTGGTGTGTACTGAAATTATGGACAATGAAATAAATATTTTCTTTTTTACAGTTCAACTTTGTCAACTGCTTTGCGTCTCTCTTCTACATTGCCTTTGTAATGCAAGATATGGTGCTGCTCAGACAAGTGAGTAATGCAGGAAATCTTTGCATAATTAATTAAGGCATGATTGTTAATCGTAATTTGTTATAATTACTTGGAATTAAGGAATGTACTATTAAGGAATGGGCCTATTAAGGTGTAACTATTAATTTGATGCAAATGTAATTAATAGATTTATTTCCCTTTCCCTGTACTTAGGGCTGGGCGATATGATGATATATATCGCCTGACAATAGCAAAACATCATCATTTAATCTTACGCTCTATCGTCTATTTTATGTCGCAAAACACACGCTGTACAGCAGTCTTTTTGTTGTTTGTGTGACATCATTAAGGCGATGCAAACAAACTGGAGGAGTGAACGTAAAGCATGACAGGGTCATTTTGAGCAGGAGAGACTAGTAAGCACAAAACGAGTAGTTTGTATCTACTTCTTGTCACATGGATATAGTTTATGTATGAAAAGTCTGACATGGATCAGAAACTCTTACTTTGCAAGCTATGCCACAGATCAGTTCCCATGACAGACTCAAACACAGCTAACCTCTTTAACCACCATCGCAAAAACATGTTAGAGATGCAGCAATCGATCGGCCAGTGACCGAAGTCAGACGTTTTTTAACGTGATCACCAGTAGTTGGATCAGTCTTCTATAACAAGCCTGTGCCGGTCACGTTTAACTTCTGCACAGGACAAATTTAATAAGACAATTAAAACAGCATCACCCTGCTGAATACAGTGGTGCTTGAAAGTTTGTGAACCCTTTACAATTTTCTGTATTTCTGCATAAATATGACCGAAACATCATCAGATTTTCACACAAGTACTAAAAGTAGATAAAGAGAACCCAGTTAAACAAATGAGACAAAAATATTATACTCGGTTATTTATTTATTGAGGAAAATGATCCAATATTACATATTAGTGAGTGGCAAAAAAGTATGTGAACATCTAGGATTAGCAGGTAATTTGAAGGTGAAATTAGTCAGGTGTTTTCAATCAATGGGATGACAATCAGGTGTGAGTGGGCACCCTGTTTTATTTAAAGAATAGGGATCTATCAAAGTCTGCTCTTCACAACACGTGTTTGTGGAAGTGTGTCATGGCATGAACAAAGGAGATTTCTGAGGACCTCAGAAAAGGAGCACCACTGTATATGGAATTTGACAAAGCTAGGAAAAGCAAAGAGGCTAAAGGTAGCAAGAGCACAGTGGCAGTCACAAACCAGCAGCTCCTGCTTTCTTTCTTTAGCAATGAAACAGTTTCAATTATAATGAAGGTTGAACAAAAATGTTTGTCATTTATAATTAGACAGAAAGACAATCTGAAATGGCCAGTCATATGTTAAGAAAACGGAAATTGGAATCGGCAAAGAAAATTGCCCTCGGTTCATTTCTATTAAACCTACATATATTACTATTTTACATTTTGTTATATGCTTAACAATTATCACAAAGTTTCTAAATAAAAGGAGAAATCTAATTAGATATGAGAAAGTAGCTTTTATTTGTTGAGGGTATATAATTATGTAACGTCTTTCATGTGGTCATTATGAAATGACCTATATCGTGATATGAAATTTTGGTCATATCACACATCACTGGATTGCTAGTGATGTCTCTCGTTTATGATCGGTGGTAAGCGACTGGTACAAAATGATATTGCTCAGAGTGATCCATGGGTGTGCTGTTGCAGAGCCTTGCCACTCTGCTCATCACATCTCAAATTCTGAACCAAGTGATGGAGGCTTTCCTGCCCTACTGGCTGCAGAGGAGACGGAATAAGAAGGTCCATAAGAAAATGAGGAGGATGGCAGATAAAGAGCTCCCTCTGGTGGACCAGGTCCGGCTGGAGAGTGAGATGAACACCTACCTTGTGAGTCCTAACTTTCAGACACAGAAACACCAGTAAGCTGTCCTCAGTCTCGGCCACACAGTTTTTAAAAATATCTATATGTACAGATTGTTGGATTTATATTATAAATATATTGGGTAAAAATAACATGTTTAGCACTCACTTTTTGCCAAGTGTTTAATTCCCACAGAAATGACTAAAGACCTTACAACGTACTACTAATAGTTACTACTAATTAATAATAACTGTTGTTGTCTGATGATTAGGGTACATTTGATGACTATCTGGAGCAGTTCCTGCTGTTTGGCTACGTCAGTCTGTTCTCCTGTGTGTATCCGCTGGCCGCTCTGCTGGTAGTGCTCAACAATGTCACAGAGGTCTATTCAGATGCCTTTAAGATGTGCCACGTGTTCAAGAGGCCATTCTCGGAACCTGCATCTGACATTGGCGTGTGGCAGGTGAGGGCGAGATACCCAGTAATGACTCATGTTGTAATTCGCTCTGTCTGCTAAATGATTAGCTGTGAAAATTATTTATTTATTTGCATCTCCGGGTCAGGGTCACAGGGTCTGGTGCTTATCCCCAGGCACAAGGTGCACGCCCTGGATCAGGCAACAGTCCATCACAAGGCTGAGTAAGGGTTGCTGTTGCAGCACCGGATAATGATCCCTTCCCTCAAACACAGACAATTGTGTCGGCAGTTCAGGTTCTATAGGTATACTATATGGCAAAATGTTTGTGGACACCCGAAAAATACTTCCAAAACATGGGTATTGGTATGGAATTGAGTTCTCCCCATCCCTTGCTGCTGCAACTACCTTTGTTCTTCTGAAAGGGCTTTCCACTAGATTTTGGAACCCATTCTACTGCCACTGTTTGTATTTGGAGAATCCAGAAACGTATGCTTTATATTATGAATGTGTTACAAATGAGCGTTGCTGCAATAGCAGAGCTCAGTAGTTAGAAGGGGTGTCCACAAACTTTTGTTTATAGAGTGTATATAGGTTCTGCCCAATCCCAGTAAGAACTCCCTGGGTGCAGTAACAGGGAAGCAACCAGATTATGGACAGGCGTGTTAAACAGCATTCTCCATCATCATCATCATCATCATCATCATCTTCATCTTCAAAACACCATTTCAGGGAATATCTTTTGAAAGATCGTCATACCATCCATCCAGTATAGTCCTAGAGACTTGTAGAATATATGCTAACATGCAGTGAATCTATTTGGGTTGTTACTGGTGACCTAAACCCTTACCATTACCACTGGAACCTGTGAATAAAATACAAGTCGGAGTTGTAAGAAATGTAAGAAACACTGAATTTCTCCTTTATTTGCATTTTCCATACTGGCCCAACTTTTTGAATTTGGTATTGTGCACCTGACCTATTTTAAATGATTTTGGGCATCACACAGGAGCTATTAACTTACATTTACAGCATTTAGCAGGCGCCCTTATCCAGAGCGACTTACAATTTATATAGTTGCTCAAGGACCCAACAGTGGCAACTTGGTAGAGGTGGGATTTGAATCTTGGACCTTCTGGTTCATAGTCCAGTACCTTAACCGCTAGGCTACCACAGTCCCAATTAACTGTGTTTGAGGTTGGAGAAAGGATCATTCCCAGGTGTTGCAACAGTGACCGCTACACATCCATGTGTTTGACTGGTGCCTCGTTCAGGGCGCATGCATGCCTGTGCCCTGTGAATTCTGGGGTAGGCTGCAGATATCACCACAATCCTCACCAGGCTTAAAATGGGGGATATATATATATATATATATATATATATACAGTATAAGTAAAATTTCTAAGTTTTGACACTGTTCATCAGGGTAACAGGGGGTCATATCCCTAAATTAATTGGGAAAGTACTCCTCAGATGGGATGCCAGCCCTGTATCTGCACTACACAACCTTAACATTGCAAACCCAGGTCTTCAGGAATTGCTGTTGCTTTTACAACAGCTGACTCTTACCTCTGAGCCAAAAAGGGTGCTGAAAAACTAGTGGGATTTTTTAAATCATTAACAAAAAAAAATTGTTAAACAGGTAGATTTAGGAAAACCTTAACTTAAGCCAGCAAATTAAACATGTTGAAGAATGTGATTTGTTTCTTGCTTGTGTTATCGGAACAGTTTTTAAGCACACAATTCTGGCAAGTGGAACGTGTCAACACAACACAGACAGAAGTGTTAAATTCTGAGGAGGGTGATGGTGCATTTATATTCAGTGCTAAAATCCAGAATTGCTATTTTTTTCTTTTGTCACTCACTTCTCCAGCTGGCATTTGAGACGATGAACATTATTGCTGTGGCCACCAACTGTGCCTTGATTGGTCTGTCTCCACAAGTGCGGGCCTACTTTCCTGAGGCAGAGACGCAGCTTATTCTTACCATTGTGGCTATAGAGGTAAGCACTTCTTTTTCTCTGCTGTCCTGTTCTGTTTGTTACTATGCCATAACGTTTCCAGTGCACCATCAGATGGTGCCAGTGAGCTGTTTTCCTGTTTTATATAAGAGGTTGATTGCTGTTGTAGACCATGACTTGCTTCCACTAATCTTGTTGGACTGAGTAAATGAAAGCTCTAAAGGCTATGACAGGGTTTTTTTGTGTGTGGAAATGTCTGGAATCGAATGCGGGATTGTGTGCGTGCTTGTAGCGTCATGATCCAACCTACACACCAAATTATCCTTGTACATTTGGTTAGCTTATAATCAAGTCTGCACAGCCAAACTAACTTGAAATCTTGGCTCCAGGAGGGGGCCTCCACTCTGTCTGTATGCTTAGTAGTTAAATGTAACTTCAAGAAGATGAGTTAATGTCAACAAGTTCTGCCCTTCAGTCAAAATGAACACATAGCGAGTTAGAATGGCATTCTTTCTTCTCCGCTTCAGTTTAGACTTCTATACTAACAAGGATATTACAGTGTTGGTTTATATGTAATACCTTGACTTGTGATTAAACACATGCTCTGCAGTAAGTTTGAAATAATCAGGGTTAACACTGTGCTACATACGTTTTAGGCACTTTGAGATTTAGTTATAGGTACACAAAACGTGGGGATGGAGATCGAATGTCTATTATTAAAATCGAAGCTGATTTGTTGCACGTTAATTACTAGGTAGCAGCTGCTCAGATTTTGCAGCCTGTGTAATGCCTGGTGTTACTGTCCTGCAGGCTGCAATGAACAGACATTCTTTAGCTTGGCTATTTATGACAGCAAAGTTATCTTAAATAAGAATATCCATTATTAGCATATTTGATGCAGTAAAGACACTCTTCGTTAGATACACCTGTTCAACTGCTGCTTAACGCAACTATCTGATCATCCAATCATATGGCAGAAACTTGATGCATTTAGGTATGTAGACATGGTCACAATGACCCCAAGTTCAAACTGAGCATCAGAATGAGGAAGAAAGGTGATTTTGTACATGACATGCTTGTTGGGGCTAGACAGGCTGGTCAGAGTATTTCAGAAACTGCTGATCTACTGGGATTTACAATGGTGCTTGAAAGTTTATAAACCCTTTGGAATTGTCTATATTTCTGCATAAATATGACCTAAAACATCATCAGATTTCAGAAACATTTTATAGACTTTAGAGAACCCAGTTTTAGAGGAAGTCAGAAAAAGAGTTGTTGATGCTCATCAGGCTGGAAAAGGTTACAAAGCCATCTCTAAATAGTTTGGACTCCACCAATGTACTGTCAGACAGATTGTATACAATGAAGGAAATTCAAGACCATTGTTACCCTCCCCAGGAGTGGTTGGGACCAACAAAGATCACTCCAAGAGAAAGGAGGTTACGTTGGCGAGTCACAAAAGGATCCACGGTGGTAAATTCTAAGCACACTGAGGCCTCTCTACTTGGCCAATGTGATTGGTCGTAGTCCCACCATCAGAAGAACAATGAACACAACCAATGGTGTGCATGACAGGGTTGAAGGAGCGGGAAAGCCCACTGCCTCTCCAAAAAGAACAGTGCTGCTCGTCGCAGTTTTTCTAAAGTCACATGGAAAGCCAGAAGGCTATTGGAAGAATGATTCTGTAGATGGATGAAACCACCAATAAACTTTTTGTTCTAAAACAAAAGGCATATATTTCGAGAAGAAAGGAAGGAACAACCACTGCATTCCAGCATGAGAACCTTATCCAATCTGGAAACATGGTGGTGGTGTAGTAGAAGTTTATGGTTTGGGCCTGTTTTGCTGCATCTGGGCCAGGACGGCTTGCCTATGATGGAACAATGAATTCGAATTATATCAGAGAATTTCTAAAGGAAATGTCGGACATCATGTCCATGAACTGAGTCTCAAGAGCAGGGGGTCATGCCAGCACACAACGACCCTAAGCACAACAAGTGGTCTACCAAGGAATGGTAAAGAAGAATAAAGTTAATGTTTTGGAATGGCCAAGTCAAAAAGTCTGACCTTAATCCAATGGAAATGTTGTGGAAGGACCAGAAGCGAGCAGTTAATGTGAGGAAACCCACCAACATCCCAGAGTTGAAGCAGTTCTGTACGGAGGAATGGGCTAAAATTCCTCCAAGCCGGTGTGCAGGACTGATCAACAGTTACAGGAAACATTTAGTTGCAGTTATTGCTGCACAGGGGGGTCACACCAGATACTGAAAGCAAAGGTTCACATACATTTGCCACTCACTAATATGTAATATTGGATCATTTTCCTCAATAAATAAATGAGCAAGTATAATATTTTTGTCTCATTTGTTTAACTGGATTCTCTTTATCTACTTTTAGGACTTGTGTGTAAATCTGTTGATGTTTTAGGTCATATTTATGTTGAAATGTAGAAAATTCTAAAGCGTTCACAAACTTTCAAGCACCACTGTACATGCACAGTCATCGCCAGTGTTTACAGATAATCGTATTTTCTCTTTGTCACAAAATGCTTTGTTGATGCAGAGATCAGAGGAGAATGGCTGAAACTAAAAAACCACTTGTTACAACCAAGGTGTGCAGAAGAGCATCTCTGAATGCACAACACATCTTGAAGCAAATGGGCTAAAAATTTTGCCTTGTCTGATGTTTCTTGATTTCTGGTGTGAGATTTGGATGGTATGATCAGAATCTGGCATACATTTCATGTAGCAAGGATTCATCCTGCCTTGAATCAAAGGTCCAGGTTGTTGGTGGTGTAATGGTATGGGGGCACTTTGGGGCCCCTTAATACCAACTGACCATTGTTTAAACACCACAGCTTACCTGAGTATTGATGCTGACCATATCGTTCCTTATATGACCAAAGTGTGCCATCTTCTGATGGCTACTTCTAGCTAGATAATGCACCATGTCACAAATACGCAACATGACAGAGAGTTCACTTTACTTAAATGACCTCTACAGTCACCAGATGTCAATCCAAAAGTATGTGATAAATCTGCAGCAACCACACAATGCTGTATTGTCAGTTATGGACCAGAATCTCTGAGGAATGTTTTCAGCACCTTGTTAAATCTATGCCATGAAAAGCAGATGTGAAACTGCAAAAGTGGATCCAACCCAGTACTAGCAATGCGTACCTAATGGCCGGTGAGTGTAATTTATTAGTCTATTTGAGCACTTTTTCTGACCATTTCAGGTGGACAACCTTATAGAAACCTCTTCCGAGACCAACTTCATCTTTCCAAATTCTGAAAAACAGTTTTTGACAGATGAAACAACCTGCAAAATACAATGTGCTTGTGCCGTGTGAGTCGAAAAACACAAATTGGTTTAGCTGTGAGATAACTGCATCATATATTGTTTCTCACAAGTAGCAGTTAATCAGCTGTTAATGGTTCAGTGCATAGTGATAGTGTAGAGTGATATGAATGTATGTTAATAAAGCACTGATTGATACAGATTGAAAATATAGTAAAGTGCTGTTACAAGCCTGTGTAGGCAAAAGCCGTAACACTGAAGAGGATGGTATGATTGACCTGATACTTTTGTCTGACAGAAGCCAAAAATGCATCGATAGACGGTGTTACGAACAATAGCCAGACGAAACAGACTCAACGAGTAGAACCAGTTTTATATAGTCATAGGTTCGAGAGAATAGACAGAGGTGTAATACTTACAATAGAACAGGCACATAAAATTATGAACGCCATTTACAGCTTGTTAAAAATTAGTAGCGGAAAGGCATACACATAAATACAAGTAACTTACAACAGAAAGTCTCTAAACACATCAACCGAGTTATAACAGTCTGTAGTTCAAATGTGAGCTAACAAGCAAGCTAGCACACGACCAGTAAGGTAGTACTAGTCTTGTACTGGTACACACACACACACACACACACACACACACACACACACACACACACACACACACACACGGATGCTTGGCTGCATCGTCCCAAGTTATTCCTTTTATAATTGTATTATAATATTATTGCTTTTATTATTCTGTTCATGTCGGTTTATTTCAGATGGGTTCATACTGGCGACAGATAGTGGCAAGCACAATAGATTATGGTTGATTTGAGTTTGCTGATTTCCGTTTAGTTCACAGCAGGCCATCCTGTTTGTGTGTGTGCATATATGTGCTGCCTTTAGGCCACTGCCTTTGCCTTATAAAACCTCAGCTTGTTACTCTGTCCCCATTCTGCCATGTTGCTGCGCCCTTTGCTCCGACCCTGAGAGTGTGTCTGACTGTCTGTTCCTATCCAGTGCACCAGTTAAGTATATATTTAAACTCTAAGGGACAACTTGGACAAGATGCTCAAACAAAAGCTCAGAGCTTCAGTGTCAGTGGAGTTTATTCAGAATCCCAGGACCTGTCCACAAATCCAGCTCTAATGTCACCATTTGGAGCAATCTGTGAAATCTGTACAGACGACCTGATCAGTAAATGATTCAGTGTGCCAAGACTGCATTTAGTATTACCATATCAAGACTGTGTGAAGCAAAGCAAGCCTGTGTGTGTGTGTGTGTGTGTGTAAAGTGATTCACACACTCATTGAGCAGGAGGACCACATTCCCTCTGTTATCCACCACTTTCCCTGACTCCATCTGTCTTGGTTGTCTCTTAGGCCATTAAGAGAACTGAGAGGAAATTAAACCCAGCAGATGATCACTGTTTACACTCCATGGATATGCCTCAGTTCCAGCACTGTTTGCACAATAATCCACAATGTACTATGTCATATGCTCTGTCTTCAGTTTCAATTATACTGTAAAACAAGGTCAAAGTGTTCTATCTAGATTCTAATATAGTGTAGACCAAATACTTTTTTTTTGTTTTGCTTTTTTACATGATCACTAAGCTTTGAAAAGCAGAAGCTGATATTGGCTTCACTGTTTCTGCATTGTCATGGGTTCACAGTGGAATGTATTGGAGAAGTGCGTGTCATTCTTGATTTGTTGGAGCCGAAATGGTTGCCTATTTTTGGGCCATTCAATGCGCAGGTAATTACACGATGGCATGCCTCAGAGAGCAGTAACCAGGCAACAGTGTAGCCAAGGCGACAGCAGAGGGCTGAGGATCAGAAGTAATTGAAAGGCTTGATGGCAGTGAGGCAAAAGCTTGGAATCGCACAGAGAGCAACTGCTAGTCCAGTCACATTCTCGGTTAAACTGTGATGATGCAATGGTTTTGACTACAAATGATGAGGCATTGTCTTTTTTTTTCTTTTAAGTATTGAGGGTGTAACAATGGGCAGATGTTCAGGTTTGATTTTTTTTTTCTCTCTATTGCCGTGATTAAGTTTGATTGTGAGTATTTTATTACAGGTATGCACTGTTAAACAACCACATGATCATAACAGAACGTTGAACGACATGGATGTTGGCTAGACAATACCATAGTCACAATGTTTTTATGCATCTGTAATGTAAATATTAATGGGATTTTTACAAGAAAACTGCATGCAAATGATACTTAAATACTTTTGACTCCATGACTTTAGTTTCGCTCTTAGATTTATCATCTACGCCGCCCAAGGAGGTGGGTCCTTTTTAGTCTTGTCTCTAAGGATTCTCCTATAACTTCAGGGAGTTTTTCCTTGCCACTGTCGCCCCCTGGGCTGCTCAATTTGGGATTGGAACATAGTTATTAAGGAGATAATCTAAAAACTTGTAAGTTGCTTTCAGACAATTGCTCCATTGTACAAAAGCGATATAAAATAAAATCTGATTGACTTGACTAAATGAATCCGGGATTAATGCATTTACAGACATATTATGAACAGCATGGAAGACCATCCAGATGAAACAGAGACTCAACCAGTGAATGTGAACCAGTTTATATAGTTCTAGGTATATATTATAACGAGTACTATTTACATCTTGATGCATGTTTAATAACCCAGGTAAGAAAATCCCAGAAGTTGGATCTGTTCATCTGGACATTAGGTTTTGTGGGAGAAACGTTTCGTCACTCATCTGATAGGAGATGAAGAAGTCACTTAGATGAGTGAAGTTGAGATTGGGGAAGTTTTCCAACTAGCTGAGACTGAAGAAGTCACTTAGATGAGTGTCGAAACGTTTCTTCCACAAAACCTTATGTCCAGATGAACAGATTCAGCTTCTGGGAGAACTATTTACAATTGGACAGGCACATACACTTACGAACACCATTTACAGCTTGTAATTAAGCACACGCCTGGTAAGGTAGTTGCACACAGACGTACACACAGCCCAAAGCATCCCAGTGGTTTTTGAGGCCGTTCAGAGTCTTGTATTGTTCAGGGCTCGATTTCATAAGACTGTGCGCAAGGACATGCAATATTTGCAACAGCAGCCTGTATAATTACAATTTTGTAAAATTAATTAACAAAATAAACTACAGGTATGCGCAGGTTAAAGACCATCAGATCAACGTCTATTCACTTTAATGACTGCGGTCTTAAAATTTTTTATATATATATAAAAAGAAATAAACACTTGACTTTTAACTCTGGACATTGCGGCCGTCAACATCTGGTCACCTCAAAAGCCAATCGACACTGTGGATCCACAAGCAGGGGAATGAGACAGTTCAGGAGTGTCATTCTTGTCTGTGTGACTACCCTACCTAGTATTGTACTCCCCTACCCATTAGCTCACGTGACTGGTGTAACTCAGTTGATGTGTTTTGATACTTTTTTTTGTTCATGTTATTTATGTTTGTGTGTATGACTGTCTTCTACAGTGGTTCTTGAAAGTTTGTGAATCCTTTAGAAATTTCTATATTTCTGCATAAATATGACCTAAAACATCATCAGATTTTCACACAAGTCCTAAAAGTAGATAAAGAGAACCCACTTAAACAAATGAGACAAAAATATTATATTTGTACATTAGGACTGATCAACAGTTACAGGAAACATGTAGTTATTGCTGCACAGGGGGGGGTCACACCAGATATTGAAGATATTTATTGAGGAAAATGATCCAATATTACATATTAGTGAGTGGCAAAGGTTCACATACTTTTGCCACTCACTAATATGTAATATTGGATCATTTTCCTCAATAAATATCTTCAATATCTGGTGTGACCCCCCCCCTGTGCAGCAATAACTACCATGTTTCCGGTAAAATGTGATCAGTCTGCTTGGAGGAATTTTAGCCCATTCTCTGTACAGCAGAAAAAGCGTAAAACTCGGGGATGTTGTGGGTTTTCACTTAAACTGCTACTCAGGTCTCCAAACATTTCCCCCCCCCCCCCCCCCCCCCCCCATGGATTAAGGTCAGGACTTTGGCTTAGCCCTTCCAAAACAAAACTTTATTCTTCTTTAACCATTCTTGTTTAGAATGATTGTGTGCTTAGGGTCGTTCTGTCTTGCTGCATGACCCAACTTCTCTTGAGATTCAGTTCAGACAGATGTCCTGACATTTTCCTTTAGAATTCTCTGATGAATTCAGAATTTCAGTGTTCAATCAATGATGTTAAGCCGTCCTGACCCAGATGGAGCAAAACAGGCCAAAAATGTGATACTAACACACCATGTCAAGATGGGATAATGTTCTTATGTTGGAATTCATTGTTTCCCTTTCTCCAAACATAAAGCTTTCTTTTAAACAAAACACGCTATTTGGTCTAAGCCATCCACAAAAACATTCTTCCAGTAGCCTTCTGGCCTTGTCCACGTGATCTTTAGCAAACTGCAGGAGAGCAGCAATGTTCTTTTGTGAGAGCAGTGGCTTTATCATTGTAACCATGCGTGCACACCATGTTGTCGATGTTCTTCTGATGGTGGACTCTGCACATTAACATTAGCCAATGTGAGAGAGGCCTTCAGTTGCTAGAACGTTACCCTGGGGTCCTTGTTACCTCGCCCCAAATATTACCACGCTTGTCCTGAGTGTCTTTGTTGGTCGACCACTCCTGGGGAGGGTAACAATGGTCTTGAATTTCCTCCATTTGTACACAATCTGTTTGACTGTGGATTGGTGGAGTCCAAACTCTTTAGAGATGGTTTTGTAACCTTTTCCAGCCTGATGAGCACCAACAACTCTCTTTCTGAGGTCCTCAGAAATCTCCTTTGTTCGTGCCATGATACACTTCCACAAATGTGTTGTGAAGAGCAGACAAATAAAACAGGGTACCCACTCACACCTGATTATCATCCCATTGATTGAAAACACCTGATTCTAATTTCACCTTGAAATTAACTGCTAATCCTAGAGGTTCACATACTTTTGCCACTCACTAATATCTGATATTGGATCATTCTTCCTCAATAAATAAATGACCAAGTATAATATTTTTGTCTCATTTGTTTAACTGGGTTCTCTTTATCTACTTTTAGGACTGATGATGATGTTTTAGATCATATTTATGCAGAAATATAGAAAATTCTAAGGGGTTCAAGCACCACTGTGTGTATTCATAACAAGCTGTAAAAGGCATGTTCTAGTGTAAGTATTAGTCACTTGTTTGTCCTCCACTACCTGTATATTCTCTCTGACCTGTAACTATCTAAACTGGTTCACATTGACTCGTTGAGTCTGTTTAATCTGGCTGATCTTCCATTGTTGTTCATAATACACCCTATCAATGCATTTTTGACTTTCGTCAAACAAATGTATCCAGTCCATCATACTATCCTGTGTTACGGCTTTCCTCGAGACAGGATGGTAACAGTACATTTTTGTATTTCCTATAATTACTGTGACTTTCCATAAAATGCAGTTGCATTAGGGATGCTGTGTAGATGTCAGCGTTCCACTCATTTTTTTTTTCAGCGGTATCTCTGACACATTTACGTAGGGTTTGCATGTAGTTTTCTTGTAAATATTTACCTTACAGTAGCTTAAAAGACTATGACTTTGGTAATAGCCGGTCAACATCTATTTTGGTCGTTGTCCTGTTTACCTGTGAAGGTAAATGGTGCATACTTATACTAATCTCTGTAATGCCATATACAGACAGTTTCCTGGTGTGAGGTGTAGTACATATTTTTATTTTTTATTTTTTTTGGCTTTTTAGATATTAAACCTGTATACAATGTAATTGAAAAAAGACTGTCATAAATGAGTAAGAATATGTAGAAGACCTTGAGGGTAACACTTGGTGTTTCGTTACTATGATTAATCTCAAATTAGATTTGTCTAACTGTATTAAAATCTGTTTAGGTTAATCATGTTGCAGTTACACCACATTTTAACTGATCATTTTTAATTGCATAAGGATATCAAATAATCCGATTTGTCCTTGACTGTGTCCAAATCAGCTAAACTACAAATTGGACCAGGATGTGTGTTGTGTTTGTGTGTATTGGCTAACTTGAGCGTTAGCATGGCTGTCCGACTGGAGCGTCAGTAATCTCACATGACTCACTAAACATGTCTGACATCTTGCGAGATTAAATCGGACTGGCTGCCTCGCTCGATCGTTCATTCCCTCCCTCTCTCTTTCTCTTGTTTCGCTCATGTTCAAAACTGACATGTCGGTAAATGACAGCGAGACTGGAAGCACAGTGAAAGCTCTTACACATGTAGGCTGTTCTGTTTTGTTCAGGTATCAGCAGATGTCTCATTTTAGTTTCCATATACTTGCTCTGTTGTTACATTTTCTCAGTTCTCAGTTCAGTTCACAGTTTTGCAGCCTCTTACTCGTCATGGTTGAGTGATTTTGCCCATTAATTTCCATATGCAAAAAGTTACTGCTTGCCCACTATGCATCTGGTTATGAGATTAAAGTAAAGAGCAAACGGTTGGGAACACTGTTTACGTCATAGCTTTTATTATGTTTTCTAAGAATATACTATACGTGGAATAGAATGGAAAAAGTGATTTAGTAACCTTACTTTTTTGATGACAAGGATCTGCAGAATAGTGGACTCAATGCTGAGCTCTAATGCACATATGTAATACTCTGTCATTTAGCGACTGTTATAGGGAATCTATTTCCACTGTTCATGTAAGGGTGGAAACACAGTAATTAAGATTACACCTTTGAATCTTGTGCAGTGCATCATGTTGTGTTACAAAAACATCAATGTTTAAAACTGAATGAAGCATCTAAAGTAACGTATTGAAGGGGTGTATGTTAATTATTACTTTAACCACATTTAGGAAAGCCTCCTATAATATATTTATAGGAGAGCTTTAATAGCACAATTAGCAGGGTGTGATGTGCTGTGTTGTGCATTTGATATCCTTTTAGCTGACAAAGCACTAAATCAGGGGTTCTCAATCTTTTTATCTGATGGGCTTCCACAGACTGAAAAAGCTAGTCTCGTGGGCCACACTCGTGCATTAATGTATAGTAATAATGGGCTTAAAGTGCAGAAGTGCATCCCGCAGTTCCATATGTCATGGTTCTTAAATGGCCCAGGGGCCCATAGGTTAAGAACCCATCTGCACTAAACTGGGAACATAAAGCAGGAGTGAATAAATGCACTTAATAATGATGCACATAGTACTTCAATAAAGCAGAAGGTTATCGCTGATATGTCACTCCCTAAGCTTTTGTTCACAGAGACTCTATCGTTGATAGATAACTTTAGGCAGAAAGGCACTATAGAAAAGTCTCCTCTAGGATTCCCTTTGTAGTAATTGTAGTTGTATTTTTAGTCAGCTACAGAAATATTGGCATCCTAGTGAAATATGGGTCAAATCTAGGGCTGCCAAAAATAGAGCTATTTAATCATATTTTCTTGACTATCTGAGGTGCATATGTGTAAAAACAGTCCACTGATTCCTAACTGGTTCACTTTTCCTTACATTCTACATAACATGTACAGTGGTGCTTGAAAGTTTGTGAACCCTTGAGAATTTTCTATTTCTCTGAATGAATGTGACCTAAAACATCCACAGATTTTCACACAAGTCCCATAAGTAGATAAAGAGCACCCAATTTGTGGAAAATAAACAGTTCTAGTAACTACCGAGGTTTTTGTTCAGTCTGGAGAAAGTAAAACACTGCATTCCAGCATAAGAACCTTATTCCATCTATTAAACATGGTGGTGGTAGTATTGGAGTTTGGGCCTGTTTTGCTGCATCTGGGCCAGGACGGCTTGTCATCATTGATGGAATTCGAAATGGTGAATTCCAAATTATACCGGCATATTCTAAAGAAAAATGTCTGAACACACTATTCAGACAAAGTTTTTTGGTCACCAAAAATTACATGCAAAACATCAGTAATAGTATGGAGTGTGCCCCTACCATAGCTGCTGCAATAGCTTTTGTTCTTCTAAATGACCCTGGCTCTCAATTATTGGAAGGGGTGTCCACAAACTGTCTATACTGTGTGTGTCTGTGAACTGAATCTCAAAAGAAAGTGCAGCCACTCTAAGCAAAGAAGGCTTTCCACCCAAGGATGGTAATCACAGATGTGTAATATTTGAAATATGAAAATTTCACAAACATTCAAGCACCGCTGTAGAGTACTATTGGCCTAGAAGTGTTGATGTTAATAAATGATTTTGGACACTTTGTTATGGAGGTTTGCTCATTGCTGTGTCTACAACACACAAAGTCTTGTGTAACCATGCAGTTGGACAACCTGGTACACAAGATAAGAGGGTGCAAACAACTTCTAAAAGTACCCCATGAAATGAATATTTTGAATTGAAAAGGTTTCATTCTGGTAATTGCTTGCATGTTTTTTGTGTTCTTTTGTCTTCCTCAGAGAAATTGTCTGAACGATGTACATCAGCTTTGTTAAAAATCTGTCATTATCTATGTAGTTCATCTTTAGTCATTGCCATTGCAGTTTGGCCACATTGCTATTCAGGTGGTAGCTTGGCCATACACCAATCTGATTTGAGCCTGCTGTCTAAATTTAAGCCAACCATCTCCAGATTAGCCTCAAATCAGACTCCGTTTCAACCTGTTTTGCTGTGCATGTATGATTACAAAGTGCTACAGGCTACTTTATTGCAGTTCTATTATAAACTAGGAACCACTTTGCTCCACAGTTTTCTTTTATTTTTCTCCACAGTCTATCTGCTGTATCTGCAGAAGGTTTACTTCACAAAAAGGCACAAAACATTCTTTCACTCTCCTCATTAGAAAATCCACTTTACTTCGGTTATAAAGTGGGTGAGCAGGATAAAAGTTGGGTCCGACATATTTGTTGTGCCGCAGTGGCAAGTATGTAGTGTGACCTCCCTTTACACTTGAGAAATGGCAGCACTGGGCAGCTTCAACGGGATGTCAGGTTGACTCTTCTACATTTCTGAAGTGTTTTTTTGAATTCCACAGTGTGAAAAGGCCAAGATATGCCAAATGAGATTGGAATGAAGATCAGTGGAAAAGATTCACTTCCATTCCTGACAATAAGGGAATCATCGTCAGTTAATGATTAGAGATGCTGTTAGACAATCTCAATAGCTAATTACATGTTTGATGAAAACATTATATATAAATATATAGGGACAAAATTTTATTTTCTTCGTTTGTTCAGAAAAGATATTTAGAGGACAATTTGCTTCAACTGTAGGACAACTGTATACTGGCCCATTGTGTTGAACTCTGACTCTGAAGTTGTTTTACACTTGGTGGCAAGTTGTTTAAAATGATGTACAGCCAAACAATCTCCTGAATGTGCACATATAAGTATCATTAATCTTTAGTCACCCAAAGCATTCAAAACATCAGTCAGCTTGGCCAACTGCTAACTGATATGTTTTATTTCCACAGCAAAGAGACTGTAAGCACCTGTAATTTACATTTGTATTTGGCAGAAGAGGTTAATGGCTGCAGTAAATGCATCCAAATTCATGTGGAGTGTTTTGTTCCTCCTTTTCTGCTAGGAAAGGCTTTGCTGTTCTGCAAAGATCAGATTTTGGAGCATGATCTTAGCAATTTGCTTTCAATCAGTCAACAGGGCATTAGTATGATCAATTATTAGTGTTCAGTAATAAGGCCTGCTCATAGTTGAATTGGATTTTGTCTTACATTTATAGTTATTTTCAGGGCTGCCAACTCTCCTGCATAGGTCGGTCCGATCTCCTGCTGCCCCGCCAACCTTGTATCTTCTCCCACAATTCCAACTACATTAAGGACATTGCTGAATCCAATTATCTGTAAAGTGAGCAGGTTGCTGATTGGTTGATAGCAAGGAGTTGGTATTGCCGATGTATGGTGCTGGAATGAAGAAATGAAGGATGCTTTTCAAACGCTGCATGTGTGAGGGACAGGACTCACTTTGTTGATGTCCATGCCTTAGCTATGTGGAACATATCCTTACTTTAAATACTGCAAAAAATAAAGTAGGATGTGGCAAGCTGCCTAGTTAAGCACTTTGGCTATGTATTTATATGTTGCAAACCGCTGTACTCATGTAAATGTATAAGTAAACAGTATTGAAAAGAAATATTATGCGCCTTATTATGTATCTTTTCACTCATTGGTGCCAACAAAACCAAAATGCGAAGTAGTCTGAACATCATGACAGTCAAAATGGGTGATATTGAACCCGATTGTTACAAGTGAGAGCCAACAATGAGTGTAATTAAACCAGGAAAAAAGTTTAACAACTATGCACAACCAGGGAGGACACTAACTTACACAGACATGGAGCTTAATGTACAGAACCAGTGTTCTGAAAAGAAAGTTTTTAATTTGAATAGCTAGTTCGAAACTGATGCATTCCGAATTCTATACTTTATTTCAACTGCTTGCTTTTTTATCTGTTTTCTTTTGCAGCACGTTCTTCTGGCCTTCAAGTTCATCCTGGCCTTTATTATTCCAGATGTGCCCAAGCACATTCAAATAAAGCTTGCCAAGCTGGATTTTGAGAGTCTAGAGGCTCTGAAGAAAAAGGTAAGTGCCTCTCGGTGTATGTGCTTGTCCGTAGTTGTTAGCACAGTGCACTTTGCATGTGGCTGAGAAATCCGTGATGATCCCTTAAGGACATTTATTAGTGCACACACCATGACACTGTGTCAACAGAGTGCAAGTCTCAGTAATACACTTGAGCTTCTGCAGACAGGCACAACAGCAGAGTTTGGAGATCCAGCATTACAACTTCATCCTCCAAATTATAAGCGATCTAAACACAGCATTAGAACTTGTGTGGGTGTTTGTCTGCGCGCAGGTCAAGGAGGCTAAGCTATTTTGGCGGATGTTTATCACCTTGCATGCAGCAGAAGTAGGTCACGCTGACTCATCTGCACATCTGCATGTACATTAACTCACATGGGTGCATTAAACTCAGAGCATTCAGACTCTCTTTTTTGTAGTTTTTTTGTTATCTCAAAGAGAACAGGTAAAACCAAAAAGCACTCAAATGATGCCGGAAGAGTGGATTAATGGCAAATGTATTACATGCACATGATTATGCATCATGCCTGAAATGCAGTGTGTAGCCCAAGATTAACAGTACACAGTGCATTAGTATAATCAATGCAGCAGAAAAATAATCAATTGAATATAAAGATTTATGCTCATGAAACATTCAAACTAAGAGGTGTTCTAGATTCAGAGAATAAAACGAAACACAGTTGCCTGAAACAATTCTGTGCTTACCACATCCAACACTTGCACGCTATAACTAGATTTGATCTCTCTGGTTATGTGCAGAGACAAGAGAGTAGCAGGTAAGTCTGTGGCTTTGGTGACGTGGGGTGGTGGCATGGTGAAAACAAATTAACAGATGTACCTGCAGTGCACTCTAATCTTTTTTGTGTTCACCCTGTCAATAACAGCTGATATATGGTGATTCACCTCACTGATAATTACATTTTATGTGGTAGTTCTGAGGTTTAGTTGTAAGGTTATAGTACAGTTCATACAAGTTACTACTGAGCCATAGAGTAATGTAAATACCTCTACGTAATATTGTGGTGCCTCGGTTCTCATTGTTAAGGTTTGTTGAGAACCAAAAATGACGAGTACCGAGCTGATTTTCCCATAAGGAATAATGTAAATCGAATTAATCCAATCCAGACCCCCAGAAAACTACACTGTATAAGGCATGTATCATGAACGGATGAGTTTAATATAGTCTATACTGTATCATAGCGGAGCCGACTGGCATAGCTTTCAGTATCCCAACGTGCTCCATAATGCATTACATAGTCAAGCATGTGCACAGTCCTTCTAAATAGTGGGTTTGACTATTTCATCCTATTGCCAATGGTTGCATAAATTGAAAAATACAGACATTCAATGTCCAAAGGCAAACAATGGTATTAGAACAGGTTATATTAAAGATCTCAGTGACTTTTAGTATAGCACAGGGTGTGACTTGTCCATTGAGTCAGTTAAAGCTGAGTCCTATACAAGTGCAGTTATGATGTGGAGGAAACATTATCTAGCAAAGAGAGGGGTGGCATTTTGGTTTGTGAATGTTGTACTCTAGTATCAAATCAATCACTGAAGATATTTCTTTTCAAATTGATCGAAGATCAGAGGTCCTTCACTTGACCTGTTATACAGATCCTAAATTAACAACACAATGAAGCATGTTTGTTAGAAGAGTTTTACAGAGTCACAAGGTATAGCACTTCAACATACATTCATGTGATTTCAGAAAACACAACACTATATTAAAATGACGTGAAAAGTTTAATCTATGTACCGTCAGTCAGACCACATTCTGAGGGCAGTAACTCCCCCTCCCCTCCTCTGGGTGTCTGAGCATGCCATGCCAACAAAATTTTTCCATTGAGACCAAATACTTATTTTCCACCATAATTTACGATTAAATTCTTTAAAAATCCTAGAATGTGATTTTCTGGATTTTTTCCTCAGATTGTCTCTTAGTTGAAGTGTACCTATGATGAAAATTACAGACCTCTCTCATCTTTCTAAGTAGGAGAACTTGCACAATCAGTGGCTGACCAAATACTTTTTTGCCCCACTGTATTAAACGCCTCAGTTTACAGTAAAGTCAATTTACGATGGATTTGTCGAAATGTACCCACATCGCAAACTGGGTAGTACCTGTACATTAATATATTTTATTTTGTTTGTTATATTTTATTTAAATATGTTCCATCTTAATTTTTTTTATATTAGCTTTATTTAAACTCCTATTCTAAACTCATTAATTGGGTATCTTAGTTTAATTCTTACATATATAATCTAGGCTGCCCAAGGAATGTTGAGTCTTTCCAAGATTCTTCATTACAACATTTAGAGAGTTTTCCTTGCCACTGTCTCCCTAGGCTTGGTCAGTTACGGCTTTGGGCCTAGATATTTGTAAAGCTGCTTTGAGACAATGCTGCACTGTAAAAAGGGCTATAGACATTAACCGCTAAGAAATAAAACTAAGTACAGAACAAAATCACTGTCAAAATGTGTCAGTGGAAGGTGGTAAAACAAGGTTGGTGTTACAGGTCAGTGCCTCTCTGCCAGTCACAATGGTATTAAATTAACTATTTTGTTCTCATTCTGAAAAGGGTTCAAATAAACCTGTAAACTGCAATGTGAGATTAAGCTTGAGTTTGTGCTCAAGGGATTAAGTTTGTATTATGTCAGTCAGGAAAGTGCCTTGCCACTGTCCTCTAATGGGTTGATTAACAGTGTTCCTCAGACACAAACTGCTGTTAAAACAGAACTATTTCTAAGCAGCATTTAATTAGTCTGAGTAATTACTGATATGAGACTGCAGTCTTGCTTCCAAGTGTTGACTTCTGAATAGCTCTTTTGTATTGCAGTTATCTGGTTAAATCTGTATTCATATATCTTTTGTTGTATGTCTGTGTACAACTGTGCCTCATACATTAAGCAATAGGCTATACAAGTACCCAGAAAGGAAACCAAGAGTCGCATAGAGTACTGTGCACATATCGTTTCCCATTTAGGGCCATCCTTGGGTCACAAGTTACAATGTTTCCAAACTGCCTCTGAAGTAAACGTCAACATTAGACCAGTTTGTTGGTTTTCGTGACCAAGCAGTCAGCTGGAGTATTGTAAAGCACACTGCCACTAAATTCAGGAGCAGTGGAAGTACATGTCTGGAGTGGTGAGCCATTCTTGACTATATGACTGTTTGATATTCATGTGTGAGTTTGATGGATCCCAAGAGAAATCCAAAATGTAGTGCCAAAGCACAGATAACTGTTGTTCCTGCAGCCAGCTGTCTAGTCATAATGCTCTGGGCCTCATCACCAAACCTTTTTGTATCCCTTTTTGAGTCTTAGTCCTCCAAAAGTTTCTTCCTTATAACATTTAAGAATTTTTTCCTTGTCACTATTGCTCTGGTCTTGCTCAGTTTGGGGTCCTCGATATTAGAAGATTGTCTAAAATCGTAAAGCTGCTTTGAGACAAGGCTCCATTGTAAAAAGTGCTATAGAAATAAATCTGACTTTACTTCCAGTGAAGGGAAATCTTAATTATCTAGGATACGATAGCATCCAAAAACTGTGAACATGAATTTGGATAAGATCAAGAATTTTCCTGACTGTTCCCCTATGTAATACTGACGGAGTTTGATGTGGAAGAACTTGACTGGACTGCACAGAGCACTAACACATAACACCTTTGGAATAAATGCATATTGTATTTTTCGGACCATAAGGCGCACTTAAAATCCTTTAATTTTCTCAAAAATCGACAGTGTGCCTTTAAATGCGGTGTGTCTAATGTATGAATTAATTCTGGTTGAGCCTTCTGACCTAGAACCGATTGTAGATGGTACACGGCGCTCATGAATCTGTCAAAATGTTTTAGCACAGCCTTGGTAGGTGACGAAGCTTACGGCCACCGTAGTCAGGAAACATCGTGGAGTAATACGGTATGTGCTTCAGCATTAGGGTACGTGCATTCATTCATTTATTTTCGAAACGGATTTCAAACTCAGCGCTATCAGTCACGCAGTACAACATGGACATAGAGCAGCTGTGAGAGAATTCAACATTAACGAATCAATGATACGGAAGCGGAGGAAACAAGAAGACGCCCTGCACCAGGTAAAGACCAAACTGAGCTTCCGACGGAACTTGAGAGTTTTGTTTCATTTAATGCGTCTTATAACCCGGTGCGCTTTATAGCCCGGAAAATACGGTATGCTGACTGTAAGCAGGAATCAGTGTCTGTCCTCACTACAGCTCTTTGTTCTCTTACACCTAACTAAATTATTTCAGTTATGATCACAAATCAAATGGAAAGACTTGTGTGGGGTGGACATCACCATGGAAGCAAGTGGGGCACAAGTGTATATTAGTACCTATAGTTTTAGAATAAAATTGTCAAGAAGCAATGACTGCATTATGTTCTGTGAAACAGGTCATTGACTAAAATGACTACACTGACCGGACATTACCATAGTCACATAGTTTTCTTATGCTACTGTTAACTATAAAGGGCTTTTTCGCAAGAAATCACCATTCAAACAATACATAAATGCATCAGACTTGCCGCTGAAAACACGAGTGGAAGCCTAAACTGTTATACACTTGCTAAACCTTTTGTAATTTATGGAAATTCACAATGATCAAAGAAAATACAGAAATGCACTGTTATGACCCTGTGTAGGGGAAAGTCGTAACACGTAAGATGATAGTATGATGGTCCTGATATTTCTGTTTGATGGAAGCCAAATGTATTAAAAGACAGTGATACGAAGAACACGGAAGATCAGCCAGATGAAACAGACATTCAGCGACTGAATGTGAACCACTTTGTATAGCTATAGGTTAGAGAGAATAGACAGGTAGTGGGAGGACATACAAAAGAGTACTACTCATAATAGGACAGGCACATACAGTGGGGCAAAAAAGTATTTAGTCAGCCATTGATTATGCAAGTTCTCCTAGAAAGATGAGAGAGGTCTGAGAAAAAAGATGATGAGAGAGTCAAGATGAGATAAAAAGAATGATGAGAGAGGTCTGAGGAAAAAAAATTCAACTCAATACTTTGTAACATAACCTTTGTTGGCAATGACAGAGGTCAAACGTTTCCTGTAAGTCTTCACCAGGTTTGCACACACTGTAGCTGATATGTTTGCCCATTCCTCCATGCAGATCTCCTCTAGAGCAGTGATGTTTTGGGGCTGTCGCTG
>JAJAGP010001255.1:71624-214254 GCA_025084515.1 Ancistrus triradiatus
AATGGTAGCATATGAACAAAAGGAACAACATGTCATTCACTAGCAGAACTGCATCGAGCCAGGACTACTGTGGGAAGGGACTCTGGCTGAGTTTCATCTGGCTAACATTAGTTTTAATTTAGAGGAGAGCATGAGGTTATAAAACACCTATTGAATATATCGACTATGTTTCAGGGTGATTGATGATGTGATATTTCTAAGTTTCCCCTCTGCTCTACTTTTCCTCCAGCTCTGGAGTCAGCTTTGCATTTGCTAGCGAATTTTGTGCTGCCTAATCACAATGATGGACAAGACCTAGTTGGCTCAGCAGAGCAAACAGCATTTAAAAGCCCAAATGAAGAATTGCCAGTTTGTGGCACTGAGCACCAGAAGCTCTGAATTTGCTGACAGAGGACCTCATTCATGAAACGCGAGCAGAACGAATTTGCACATAAAACACTTTTTCATAAATGGCCACACTCATGGAAATGTTCATAGTCCCAAAATGTTAGTAAGTACAAACAAAATGGTCCTGATAACGCGTAAAGTGTTTGCAACGTCCGAAAGACACCGAGAGTATCATTTCACATGGCTGCACTTGAAATAACGTCCTGAGTAAAGAATTTTACTATAGTATTAAAATAAAAGTAAACGATGTAACACTCAGCAGACACTCGCTGTATTTAATATTACAGCTTGTCAGCAACTTCCATAGAGAAACTGTACAGGGCAGTTGTTTGCTAAATTATTGTGTTACAGCCAATGGGTTAATTAATGTGTATTGTTTCACTGGAACAGAGATTAGGGTGTGTAATACTCACCAGAGGAAATGGCTGATCTTGCGCTGTTGCAAGAATTCGTCTTTAGAGATCACAGAGATTTATTAGTGTATTAGTACAGGTGCTATTCGGACTTTTGGCTGCTGGAACTTTCCAGAAAGAGATTGATCTTCCCAGGAGTTTTAGACTGCATAATCCGTCTAATGCCTTGCTACAAGTTCATTTACATTGTGGGACAACAGCTGGAAGTCAAACAGACTGTGGCACTGCTTACTTCCCAAACTTATTGGAGCTATCAGCTGTACCCACCACAGTAATTCCTGTTCACAGCATCCTCTTTAACAGTGTGATGCGTTTTCTCCTGGCCGTTAGATTTTGGCCGAAATGATTACTTTTAATACATGTTATAGTTGATCAGTTATGGTTGGGTACTGTGGAGGGAGGAAGGTGGAGTGTCTGGTTCAATCACTAGTAAATGCTCAGCTCTCACCGGCTCGGGAGAAAGGACGCATCTCTAATAATATGAGATACTATTGGCTTATAATTGAAATTTGACATGTACTCATAGTAACTATATGTTCATCTTCAAGGTACGATGTTTGGCATATAACATTTTTTTTTACATCCCTTGTGTAGCATGTGCTATTCTTTTGCTTAACATGACGCATCACATGAGTAGTGTTTTAGGTTGGGTGGTGTGAGCAGTGTGTCCTCCTCAAAGTTAAAACGAAACCTACACCACTGTATCAAGGTGATGCATAATGACACAATTGAATATTTAAATGAGAAGAAAGACCATTCAGTCAACGTGCAACTAATCTGTGATGCAAAATGTTATCTTCTGAACACTGTGGCCAGGTGGAATACGCAGCTCGGCTGGCCAGACGTTTGGAGAGTGGCGTTATCAGAGATCAATATTCATATAACCGACGTATAATTTTCTGTCAAGCTGCTTTTTAGGACCCAAAACACCAGTATGGACTCTTGAAAATAAAAGGTGTCGATTTGAATGCACTTTGTGACTTAAAACTTTGTTTTTTGCATGAGAATAATTTTTTCTTTGCGTTTTCTGAGACATTTTGGAGCATTTTTGCTATGTTCCTCAGTCCAAGGGCTTCGTTATATGCTCGTCATTTGGCATTTGTGGATGTGAATGATGGTAATTGTATGCTAATTATAAAGTATATATCGAAAAGAAAGTCCAGAAAATCACATTATATCAAATATATAAATTGATTTGTATTTCATTGAATGAAATAAGTATTTGATCCCCTACCAACGATTAAGAGTCTTGGCTCCCACAGACTGGTTAGATACTCCTAATTTCAACTTGTCAGCTGCATTAAAGACACCTGTCTCTACTTGTCACCTGTATAAAAGACACCTGTCCACAGAATCAATCAATCAATCAGGCTCCAACCTCTCCTCCATGGGCAAGACCAAAGAGCTGTCTAAGGATGTCAGGGACAAGACTGTAGACCTGCAAAAGGCCAGAATGGGCTTCAAAACCATAAGCAGGAAGCTGGGTAAGAAGGAGACAACTGTTGGTGCAATTGTTCGATAATGGAAGAAACACAAAATGACCATCAGTTGACCTCGGTCTGGGGCTCCAAGCAAGATCTCACCTCATGGGGTATCAAGGTTCATGAGAAAGGTGAGAGATCAGCCTACAACTACACGGGAGAAGCTGTTAATGATCTGAAGGCAGCTGGGACAACAACCACCAAGAAAACCATTGGTAACGCACTACGCCGTAATGGATTGAAATCCTGCAGTGCCCACAAGGTCTCCCTGCTCAAGTAGGCACATGTGCAGGCCTGATGGAAATTTGCCAGTGAACACCTAAATGATTCAGAGAGTGCTTGGGAGAAGGTGCTGTGTTCAGATGAGACAAAATCGAGCTCTTTGGCATCAACTCGACTCGGCATGTTTGGAGAAAGAGAAATGCTGACTATGACCCCAAGAACACCATCCCCACCGTCAAGCATGGGGGTGGAAACATTATGCTTTGGGGGTGTTTCTCTGCTAAGGGCACAGGAAAACTTCACCACATAGACGGGAGGATGGACGGGGCCCATGTACCATAAAATCCTGAGTGAAAACCTCCTTCCCTCCGCCAGGACACTGAAAATGGGTCATGGATGGGTCTTCCAGCATGAAAATGACCCAAAACATACAGCCAAGGCAACAAAGGAAAGGCTCAAGAAGAATCACATTATGGTCATGGAGTGGCCTAGCCACTCTTCAGACCTTAATCCCATAGAAAACCTGTGGAGGGAGCTGAAACTTCGAGTTGTCAAGCGACAGCCTCAAAACCTTAATGCTTTAGAGATGATCTGCAAAGAGGAGTATACCAAAATTCCTCCTGATGTGTGCGCAAACCTGGTCATCAACTACAAGAAACGTCTGACCTCTGTGCTTGCCAACAAGGGTTTTGGCACCAAGTCTTGTTTTGCTGTAATGCAATTTTCTGGATTTTCTTTTTGATATTCTATCTCTCACTGTTAAAATAAAACTATCATTAAAATGACAGACTTACAAAATCAGCGAGGGATCAAAATGATTTCCTCCACTGTTTATACAGTTGTATATACTTGTCCTGATGTAAATACTTGATAATCTGTCTTAAGTGTACATCATCTGTCAGACTAGGAAATAATGCTACCCAGTGATCAAAACCAAGTCCAAAGTTTGATGCTAAGGGTACATATAATAAGAATAATTACTAAAGTAGTGTTATAGTGCTTGAGTCCGGCTGCTTCTCGGTCTCAAACTCATTTGGAAACAGAATCATTACCATCACTTGCTTCCAAAAGTTACATTGCTTGTTTAACTATGACTATAATATAATATTAATATTAATTTTAGGCTATATATAATTTAATGTTATATTTTACTAAATCTCTGATGAAATATAATATTATTTACTAATATATAATTATTGTAAAGTGAATTACACACAAATAACATTTTTCCAATTTTCTTCTTTTTTTTATTGTATGATGAAAAAAATCTTCATCTGGTTTTGGTCTCGTCTCGGTCTCAGTCACATCCGGTCTAGGTCTTGACTACAACACTAATACAATGCTAAGTTTACTACTATTAAAGTCTACATTTAATGAAAGCTGGCATAAAATGTATACAAAAATGCAGAGGAAAGAAGCAGCATTATCCTAGGTATTGTTGAAGACATGAGTCTACAGACTTTCGAGAGACGCCTGGCTGTTCTGTTTAGTGTAGGAAGTTCTTTCCACCAATGAGGAGCAAGTATGCTGAAACATCAAGATCTGGCCTTGCGAGATAATGTAAATAATGTGGAGCAGAGCCTTTTGAGGCCTGGAAAACCAGAAGTAGAGTTGATCCAAGCAGCTGCAGGAAGCCAATGAAGTGATCTCAGTAAAGGAGTGACATGACAAAACTTAGTCCGTGAACTAGACGGACAGTAGCTGTCTGAATGCTCTGTAGTAGCTCATTGGGTTGAGTTCATCTAATCAAAACTGGAGCAGCACTACAGTATGGTACAAAACATCCACTGACTATGTTTTGGCAAGTGTTAGCGTTGTGTACCCCCTATATTGCGTTGATCTATAAAGCAGCAGCTTGTGGCTTTTGAGTCCAGCTGTTTCCCCGTGTGTTGAGCAGCTTGTGAGGGTGTAGACAGCTGTCTGTGGGGGGGGGGGGGCGACAAGACCTCTGTGCAAATGCGAAGGCCGAAAATAGTAGGAGCAGTGGAAACCCCCTGTTAACAGCCAGCACTGGAAAGCAACTTGCTATGCACTTGTGAAGGTGACGTCCAGGAGACGGCCTTGTTAGGATGTGTTGCTCTCCTGCCTAGTGCATGTGTTGGTCTGAGTTCATGCCTATGCACAATAAATAGCTCTGTGTTTTCTTAAGTACATCTAAAACAGTGGTATTACCACATACACCTTCTTAGATGGAAATGTACTAAGAATCACAAATTCAGTATCTTTAGCTGATGTACACTCACCACCCACTTTATTAGATGCACCTTGCTAGTACCGGTTTGGACCCCCTTTTGTTGTCGATTCAGGAAGGTCCTGGAACATTCCTCACAGATTTTGGCCCTGACATGATAGCATCATCCTGCTGAAAGTAGCCATCAGAAGATGGTACACTGTGGTCATAAAGGCATGGACATGGTTAGGAACAATAGTCAGGCTGTGGCATTTATATGATGCTTAGTTGGCATTAAGGAGCCCAAAGCGTGCCAAGAAAATATTCCCTACACCATTACACCACCTGCAGCCTGAGCACTATCCAAATTTCACAGCAGAAATCGTGACTCATCAGATCAGGCAACGGTTTTCCTCTTTTATTGTCCAATTTTGGTGAGCCCATACAAATTGTAGCCTCAGTTGCCTTTTTTTAGATGAAAGGAGTAGTACCTGGTGTGGTTTTCCATAGCCCATGTGCTTTAAGGTACGACATGCTGTGTATTCAGAGATGCTCTTCTGCATACCTCGGTTGTAAATGAGTTACTGTTACCTTTCTATCAGCTTGAGCCAGGCTGGACATTCTCCTCTGAGCTTTCACATCAACAAGGTATTTTCACCCAGAGACCTGATGCTCACAGGATATTTTCCTCATTTTTGGACCATTGTGTAAAAATCCCAGTAGATTAGCAGTTTCTGAAATACTCAGACCAGCACATCTAGCACCAACAACCATGCCACATTCAAAGTCACTTAAATCACCTTTCTTCCCCATTCTGATACTTGGTTTGAACTTCAGCAGGTCGTCTTGAGCATGCCTGCATGCCTAAATGCATCAAGTTGCTGCCATGTGATTGGATGATTAGATATTTGCATTAACAAGCAGTTAATATATGTACCTAAATGATGTACTTGGGTGAGTGCATGCATTTCTCAAGTCAGGTTTTCCAAATAAATCTGCTTTTTGTACATGCACTGTTTACTGTGACTTTTTAGCAACAACTTAGAATAGCCCCTGCTGCTTTTAAATATTTTAAATAACTCCGGTACAGTCTCCTCACATAATTAACATCATCATGAACCTCACACCAGAGCATTATGCTGCAGTTAGACTAGGTCTTTGGGGAATCTCTGCCCTCTTTCTTTGAAATATGCAAATTACCAATTTTTTATGCACCATATTCATTTAGGCACTCACTGAGAGCAGGTTCATAATATGAAACATACAGGCATGGAACGTACACAAACAGTGGCAGGAGAATGGGTTGTACTGAACACCTCAGCAACTCTCAGTTGACACTTTCATATGTTTTCACCTCTCCAACGAGTCAGTTCATCGCTTTATGCTATACCCTCCTAAAAAATGTCCATAAAGAAATAGTTTGCCAACTTTGCACAGAACTTGCACAGAGCTCTGACCTAAACTCCATCAGACACCTTGGAGATGAATTGGAAAGTCTTTTGGACTCCTTCTGTCCTCTCATTTCCATTCTAGCAAAACGAGTGTCATGCAGTCCTTGGCTAACTGACACACTGTAGCCTCATAGATCTACCCTTCACAATTCTGAGAGAAAATTGAGACAAAACAACTCAAGAGACCTGGCTGAGTATTGAGCTCTGCTTTCTGTTGTTAACTCAGCCAAAACAGCTTTCTTTATCTTCAAAATCAACTCAATCATCAAAAATCCAAAGAAATTGTTCTCAATCTTTTCTTAATTACTAAGCCTTCCTCCTACCCAACCTACTTACTCAATCTTATGACCCATTTTGCACAAAAAGTGACCAACATTCAGTAACCCTTCTGTGATCCAGTCAAGCTGGAGCAAACCAAATATTTAACACTTGACTTTTTTAATATTCAGACTGCTGAGGATATAGTGGTGATACTACCGACCAAACATCATCTGACCTGCACAGTAGATCCAGTACAATAAACATTTCTCCAGGCAGTTTCCAGCACCTTGAACACCTTACACCAAATACCACAATGATGATCAATAATGACATCTGGTCTGGTTCCTTCTGTTTTTAACATGACTCAGGTCACACCTGTACTGATGTATCCATTACTCTACTCAGCTGACATGTCTAGATTCACGTTTCTCAACTTTTATTCCAGTCCAAAACCCTCAAACGTTGTTCAATATAACAGCCTCCTTGATATAATCCTACAGGTCATTCTACAGAGATTACTGTCCTCACAGTAATCAAAGTGCTTCACAGAGCAAACAGTCAGTATTTATCTTTCATGACCTGTCTGCAGTGGTTGACACTGTAATTCTCACCTCCCTTGCTAACTTGAGCACTGGAGGCACGTATTTACGAGACTGATGTACCTACCAAGTAGCATGACGAGGTTCAGTTTTATCACTTAGTAGGATTACTTTAGGAGTTCCTCAAGTATCAGATTTTGGTCCACTCCTGTTCTCCCTGTACACTAAATTACTACACTCATTGATTAGATCCCATGACTTCTCATATACAGTACTGTGCAAAAGTCTTAGGTCATCATTAGATTTGTTGTTTTAGCAATCGTGTAATGACCATATATAACATACTGTCCATGATTGAACCCAAAAATTTCAAACTTGGATTCGTCACACCATAATACTCTTTTCCACTGATCTTCATTCCAATCTTTAGCATATCTTAGCCTTTTCATCCTGTTGCTCTTCTGAAAAAGTGGTTTCTTGGCTTGTGCCTTTCCAAAAAGACCATTTCTGATCAAGCTTCTTTGGACTGGAGAAGGGTCAACTTGGCATCCCGATGAAGCTGTCAGATGCTGATACTGCTAAATTGTAAGAGGAGATCACAATAAATACTCCAGACAACCAGAGTACCCTGGTTCTGGACAACTCCGACAGATCACCAGTACAGAGGATCGTTTGATCCACTGACAAGCACCAGCAGCTCCCACATTTCATTGTCCACCATCCAGACACAGGTGGCACCTTTACTCCACATCCCGTCTCTACCTGGACCATTTCCAGGTGCTTAGCAGAAGAGAATTTGTCGTCACAGCACACATTACATGTCCTGCCATTGACAGCCAGCCACCATCACCTTCGATTGCAGTGGTATTGAAATCAGGATTTGGCTGTTTTTGTTTTGGATCCAATGATGGTTGGGTTCGAGTATGGAGGCCTCGGGATGAGTGCTTCACTCCTGCCTTTGCTGTGGAGCGACACACTACCCCAACTGCTGATGTGATGATCTTGAGAGCCATCACATGCAACAGTCGGTCACTCCCTAGTAGTGATATGAGGGACACTAACAACTCGGTGATATGTGCAGGACTTCCTGCAGCCAATGTGTTGCTGTTCGTGGCAGGGCTTCCATCTTGCACTTTTCAGCAAGATATAACAGGGGTTTCCCAGGAGTGTCTCTGCTAGAATGCAACACTTCCTGGGGCTTCCCAATTAGAGAATATGCATAGCGGCATTATTTAGTCCACTAAGCAGAGTCACTGTAGGAACTTGTGTCCGTAGCGGGAAAGTAGCATTCGTTTCAGGTCTGACTGGTAAAATGCACTTGTTAGCACAACCGCACATAAGCACAACGCCCAATTCCACCTTTTGTTGTTCACCACCTTCAGTCCAGAGTCTCTCAAGGTTGCATTGAAGTAATTATCATTTGTTTGCCACATATTAGGTCATTTAATTTATTTATTTTATTTATTTACATCATTTAATCGTAAATGGTTACTTCCATAACAGGACCAATGTTACAACTGCACTTGTAAAACACACTAGACCAATTTAGAGAGCAGTTAATCTGATGCATGTCTTTGGAATGTGAGAGGAAGCTTCATTACCCAGAGTTAACCACACTGACACAGGGAGGACATACAAACCTCACACAGACAGTCGAGATTTTACCGAGGATCTCTATAATTTTTTTCCCCATGTCTCACTGGCACCCTCATGTAGCACTTGGGAAACTGAACTTTCATTTATATTGCATGACGCAAAATGATCAGATTAACCACAGAACACTGGGGAGACATTTTCAATGCAAAAAGCTGTATATTTAAAAATAATTACGTTTTATTGAAATACTCCAGACCTGGTAGATGGATTTAGCTCCCTGATAAGGTGCAGTGCAGTGCAGTTTATGAGCTCTGGTTTCCTCTTCATGGAGAACCTAATACAATTTGGAAGATTCAGATGGTTCCTTTAAAGCTGCTGTGAAAATAGCATGTCATTTAGTCTTTTAATGGCAGTGTTTGTACCCACCACCCATCACTTGTGAATCATTCAAGCTAGCTGAGTCATTTCAGGCAAGATTGAGAGCCACTAAAAGCAGCTTCTATATTAAGCCCCTCTTTCACAGTTTGGTTTGGATGTGAAGATGTGTTAGATACGGTTAAGAAATTAAATTTAAAAAAAAAAAACAACCCACACAGCTGCATTAACAATAATGGTGACTCCCTCAATGACACACTGTACGGTATTATTATGAATGTGGCTGGAGCTCAGACCTATAAAATTCTCGGTTAATATTTTGGCTGTCTTGATCTTCTTTGCAGAAAATGCTGGAGGCTGAAGAGAGCTCGAAGTCTGCTAAGTAACGAAGAGCAAGGACACCAACAAAGGAACGAGTTCTGAGAAGCGTAATCCACTTGCGATTAAACCTGCCTCAGGTGTTTACATACAATATATGTAGTTAAGCATTATATATACATACAGTACTGTGCAAATGTATTGGGCATTCCATATTTTTCGATTTCTGTTCTGCTTATTCTTTGTTTCAGTGGTCATTGTACTTTGTAGTTCTACAGTTACAGACTGTAGTCTGTCTGTTTCTCCACCTACTTTTAGTCCCCTTTACTCTGTTCTGTAATGGTCAGGACCCCTGGTGGCTGGATATTTTTGGCTGGTGGACTGTTTGTAGGTGGTGTTTAAAAAACTCCAGCAGCACTGCTGTGTCTGATCCACTCATACCAGCACAACACACACTATCATGCAGTGTCACTGCAGTGCTGAGAAGCCACCACCCAACAAAGGATGTAGAGAACCAGATGGACTACAGACTGTAATTGTAGAACTACAAGTGCAGTAACCACTAAAACTTCAATAAAGAATAAGCAGAACATAAAGTGAAAAATCTAGAATGCCTAAGACTTTTGCACAGTACTGTATATATGCTATAAATGACCATGAACTTGCACTCCTGACTATGTGCTACACAAACACGGCTTCCCTTGCTCATACACATCGCAAGCCTCTGGGTGTCGGCTCAATTACTGCATGTTTTCAGAACGGGGTTTTAATTTTCTGTCATCAAGGCAGCCAATATCTATTAATTATTGTGTGTGGGTTTATTTTATGAAATGGTTTCTAAACAGTGTTCCTTAGAGAACACTTGAAGTGCACTAAAATACCAAAGGACATGAGATATGAGCATGAACTGCAGTTTTACTGGTGTCATAACGGTTCACTATTGCTAGTGAAAGTGAACGAATGGTCGTTTCTTGCATAGCATTATTCAAATCTAAGCCACAATGCAGTTTTTTTGCAATAAATGTATTTATCATCACTCCTGTATCTCCCAAAAATTGAGCAGTGCCTTTAATTCTCTATCAGATGGTTGTGTTACTGCTTTAGTGCATACTGCACTGTACTTGAAGCCAAGCAAATCTGATACCCTTTCCCTAAAAATAAATATCTAATCAATGATAAATGTATTTTGTGTTCATTGCCTGGCATCTGGTTTGGTTTGGTACTTAAGTTCAAACATTTGTATTGAACACTATATGTCTGTATTGTGTAACTGAATCAATGAATTGGTGTCATTTTGCCATCAGGACAGTTACCAAGGCAAGTGAACAACTCGCTGTCAGGTTCATGAACCCAGCTTGAGACGATTTTTGCTTTCTACAAGGGTGCATTATCATGCTGGATGTAGGCATTAGTAGATGGGTAAAATGTGGTCATGAAGGGTTTCCACATGGTGAGCAACAATACTCAAATAGGCTGTGGCATTCAGGCAATGGCTGATTGGACAACAGTATTGGGACGTGTACATTTTTTTTTCATTTACAGCATTTAGCAGACGCCCTTATCCAGAGCGACTTACAATTGATACGGTCTCACAACCCAAGCAATTGTGGGTTAAGGGCCTTGCTCAAGGACCCAACAATGGCAACTTGGCAGAGGTGGGATTTGAACCCTGGACCTTTTGGTCCATAGTCCAGTACCTTAACCGCTAGGCTACAGTCCCTGATTGGTATTAACGGTGTGCCAAGAAAACATTTCCCACACCATTACACCACCTCCACCAGCCTGGGCTGTTGACACAACAGGTTTGGCGCATGGATTCATGTTGGCACCCAATTCTGACCCTACCATCAGTGTGCCTCAGCAGAAATTCAGATGTTTTAGACCAGGTTATGTTTTTCCTGTCTATAACTCTCCAGTTTTGGTGAGCCTGTATCCATTGCAGCTCAGCTTTCTGCTCTTGGGTGAGAGAATTGGAACCCAGTGTGGTCTTCTGGTGCTGTAGCCCATCCGCCTGAAGGTTCGAAACGCTTGTGCAGGTGATTTTCTCCTTACTGTAATTGTACAGAGCTTTTATCTAAGATACCGCCTTTCTCTTAGATCGAATCGGTCCATTAACAAGGCACTTCAGTTCACAAATCTGCTACTCACTGGCTGTTTTCCATTTATTGCTCCATTTGAAGTAAATTCTAGAACCACAAGTGTTCAGCAGTTACAGAAATGCTCAAACCAGCTGGTCTGGCATCACCAGTTGTGCCATGATCAAAAACACAGAGACCACATTTTCCCCATTTCTGACTGCTGACGTGAGCATTACATATCTGCATTTTCGCAATGCAGTTCTGCACAAGATTGGCTTATTAGATCATTTCTTGAATGTACAGGTGTCAGTATTAGTGCTCAGCTAGTAGATATCACAATCTAGTATTGCGACATACACTAGCCGCCATTTCATTCACAAAATAAAGGATGATATTTCTATCCTTTTGCCTTCATAATGACCGTTCCTTTTAGGCTACAGTACAATAAGAGTGCGCAGCCTCAAGCCAGATCTGTTTCAGAGTCAGCCTGAAACAGATCCATGCCTACAGTTGACTGAGCGTAGCATCAGGACAGTGTGAAAGGGCATCGGAGTGTGCAGCAGTGTATTAAGTAGGTCAAAGCCCTGAAACACACTGCTGCCTCTGTTATTCATACTGTGTGACCACACCGACAGGCTGGAACAGAGTGAAACGATCTGCAGGTCCAGCTCTAATACCGCTGGAAGGTTCTGGGATACTCGAGACCTCGGGCATCAGGAGCCGTTATAAATTAGGGTAGGAAACCTTTCAGCAGGAGATGATTTGACTCCAACCACATGACATCATGTTTTAACTTCTCCCATTTCACTGCATACACTGGAACTGAACCCCTTAATAGTTTTTACTCACAAGTTGTTTAGCTGTCAGAGTTTGAAGTTAGTAACTGTTAATCATGTTCTAGCAGTTTTGTTTGCCTGTGTGTGTATATATATGTATGAATATACACACACTATATACAGTGGGGCAGGAAAGTATTTAGTCAGCCACTGATTGTACAAGTTCTCCTACTTAGAAAGATGAGAGAGGTCTGTAATTTATCATAGGTACACTTGACAAAAGGAAAAAAAAATCCAGGAAATCACATTGTAGGACTTTTAAAGAATTTAATTGTAAATTATGGTGGACAATAAGTATTTGGTCAATAACAAAAGTTCAACTCAATACTTTGTAACATAACCTTTGTTGGCAATGACAGAGATCAAACGTTTCCTGTAAGTCTTCACCAGGTTTGCACACACTGTAGCTGGTATTTTGACCCATTCCTTCATGCAGATCTCCTCTAGAGCAGTGATGTTTTGGGGCTGTCGCTGGACAACATGGAGTTTGAGTTTGGAGTCTGTTTTGAGTTTGGTGTCTTTTATACAGATGAAGTCAAACAGGTGGCATTAATACAGGTAACGAGTGGAGGACAGAAGAGCTTCTTAATGAAGAAGTTACAGGTCTGTGAGAGCCAGAAATCTTGCTTGTTTGTGGGTGACCAAATACTTATTTTCCACCATGATTTACAATTAAATTCTTTAAAAATCCTACAATATGATTTCCTTTCTGGTAAAAACTCAACTCGTGTTTGGAGGAAGAATAATGCGGAGTTACATCCCAAGAACACCATACCTACTGTGAAGCATGGTGGTGGAAACATCATGCTTTGGGGCTGTTTTTCTGCAGAGGGGACAGGACGACTGATCCGGGTTAAGGGAAGAATGAACGGGGCCATGTATGGTGAGATTTTAAGCCAAAACCTCCTTCCATCAGTGAGAGCATTGAAGATGGAACGTGGCTGGGTCTTCCAGCATGACAATGATCCCAAACACACCACTCGGGCATCGAAGGAGTGGCTCCGTAAAAAGCATGTCAAGGTCCTGGAGTGGCCTAGCCCATAGAAAATTTGTGGAGGGAGTTGAAAGTCCGTGTTGCCCAGCCACAGCCCCAAATCATCACTGCTCTAGAGGAGATCTGCATGGAGGAATGGGCCAAAATACCAGCTACAGTGTGTGCAAACCTGGTGAAGACTTAGAGGAAACGTTTGACCTCTGTCATTGCCAACAAAGGTTATATTACAAAGTATTGAGCTGAACTTTTATTGACCAAATACTTATTTTCCACCATAATTTAGAATTAAATTCTCTAAACACAATGATTTCCTGTATTTTTTTCTCTCATTTTGTCTCTCATGGTTGAAGTGTATCTATGATAAATTACAGACCTCTCATCTTTCTAAGTAGGAGAACTTGCACAATCAGTGGCTGACTAAATACTTTCTTGCCCCACTGTACGTTTCAGTCACAGGTGGCTACTTTTCGTCTAGTAAAAACATTATCTATTCACTAATTGGAAGCAGCAGCCTGGCTGGCCACCTCCTTGAAGAAGTCTAGTTGAAGAGAACATTTTACATTGTAGTTTGTCAAAATGAGAGCTAATCAAGGGTCAACAACCGGTAGAGACTCAAGCCGATGTAAATATCAACTAACCCTGTAAAGGGAGGCACATGCATAAAAACAGACAAAGGCAAAATTCAAAGCCATTTTGCACGACATTTAATCTTTAGACATTACCATAGCTATATATAACGTCTGACGACAAGTTTCAACAACAGAACATTTATTCCTTCTCACTTCTTCAAGTCCATACATGGTTTTGGTCCAGTAACATTATTGTGGGGCTTCTCTTCTCTTTCCTCCACGCCCACAGATCAATCCTGTCAAAAGTCCAGCACATGCACATTGTTGTTTTACCTGTTTACATCAGCACACGTTCAGAGACCGACATGAACATGGCGCAGTTTTCTTTTTCCACGTTGCTAAATGTACTCGCGACACTCGGGACTAGTAAAGCAATGTTACAGCTATGAACCAGATAGTCGACACTACAGTTCTAGAGAATGTGCCATATTTACATCTCTATTTACAGATTTAAAAGAAACAAAAATACTCAAGATATCTTTTCTGGTGACATGAACCATTGTACATGTTATAAAACAAAAATATGTATATTTACAGATAGCTGCGACCTATAGCTTATTGCCAATGCCCTCAAGTAATCTCTGACACGGATAGTGCTCTCTCCTGTCTGCTTCAGCCTGGGTCATTTCTAGCTTTTTACTCCAGGTCATGATGGTCATTCAATCCCCTTTATTATATTGCCTGAAAGTGGTCACAACGAAGCTCATTAGGGTTTGAGAGTATGTTGGATGTGAGCCAACCTGGCACAGCATTGTAAAACAGCAGTCCTTTCAAAAAAATAAACTTTTAAAAACGTATTTACATACCCTATTAGACATCGTTTAAGGCCAGTCCTTAATGGAGACTGGTGCATACAGTAAAGAAAGTGTGAACTGCAAACACAATGAGTAAGGTAAGAACAGACGGATTTGGATCTGGCTCCACGTTATCTTTATTTAGTTATTTATTATTATTATTATCATCATCACTATGATAGAATTATGATTTCAGGTCTTAATGATGTTGCCAGTTAGAGTTAACCCAGCATAATGGAACATGGCCAGCTCACGGAGCATCATTATCTTAATGATTTTCATTACAGATCAATGCTGTGGATGCAGTAAAGAGCTGTGGAGCTCCAGCAATCGATAGTCTACATTATCCATTCCTGCAGCTCATTTACTACCACAGTGGCAGGATTCCTCATTACATTGTCATGTGGATTTGGGGGGAAAAAAAAAAAATAGGTTGATCGCATTGTTATCCGAAGCAAATCTGCACCACCTGCGATACTTTAAGACTGTGTAAAGAATCGAATCTTTATTCCTTAAGAAAACTAAACTTGGTATATTGAAACAAATTCAAAGCTACATCAATGCACTTGTCATTCTCAGAGGAAATCGTTTCATGGGGCAGGATCCATTTTAATTCTACATGTAAAGCGCTTCCCTTTCAGAAGTTAGGATGAATTATAGGAATAAACCTTGCTATAGCTTGTTCTTTACACATGGTTCATTAAACCACTGCATCACCAATGTGTCCCACAGAAGCTCATTACTGAATTGTAAATTGGTCTATTACAACGGCAAATCAAAAAAGCTGAGAAGGTATGAATGATGAAATGTACAAAAACGAACAAAAATGCAGTGCGTCTTGCATTTACTTTGACTTTTATGTCATTACAGACAGAATGAACCCAAGATGGTTCAGGTTTTATCTGGTCAACTTGGTTTAATTTGTTAATTAACATCCATTCTTGCATTTCAGGCCTGCAACACATTCCAAAAAAGTTGGGACGGGGCAATTATGGCTAGTAATGAAGTGAAAAACCTAAATGATGATGTGACTCGATCATGTTTTGGTATAAAAGCAGTATCCACAAAAGGCTGAGTCTTAGAAGAGCAGAGATGGGCAGAGGATCTCCAGTTTGTCAACAACTGTGAGAGAAAATGACTGAAATGTTTAAAAGCAATGTTTCTTAAAGAAAAACTGCAAGGGATTTACAAATTTCTCCCTCTACAGTGCATTATATCATTAAACGACTCAAGGAATCTTAAAGAATTTCAGTTTGTAAACCTCAAAGACCCATGATCTCTGTTCCCTCAGATGGCTTTGCATCAAAAATCGTCATTCATCAATAGCTGATGGAACCACATGGGCAAGGGTTTACTTCGGCAACATTTAAGCACTGCAATAAAGAGTTACATTCACAAATGCCACTTAAAACTTTACTGTGCAAAAAAGAAACCTCAGGTTAACAATTTCCACAAGTGGCATCGACTTCTCTGGGCTCTGAGGCATCTAGGATGGACCATCACACAGTGGAAAAGTACTGTGGTCAGATGAATCAGTACTCCAGATCTTTTTTGAAAGAAATGGACACCATGTGCTCTGGACCAAAAATGACAGTTGACAGCATCAAGTCCAAAAGCCAGGCTCTGTACAGAGGACATTTACACTTATGTGATTGTAGCATTAATGCAGAAAAGTACATTGATATTTTAGAGCAACATAAGCTGCCTTCATGATGACATCTTTTCCAAGGACGTCCATTCGTTTTTCAACAAGACAATGCAGAAGAGGAGGGTACGGATACTGGACTGGCCTGTCTGCAGTGCTGATCTGTCCCCAACAGACAGCGTGTGGAGAATTTTAAAACGAAAAATCTGGCAACGACAGCCCGGTACTGTTGTACACCTTAAGACATGATTGCAGGAAGAATGGCACAAAATAACACCTGAAACACCTCATCACTTGGTATCCTCTGTGCCAACACATTGCCTATACTATACTACAACATGGCAACATTACGAAGTGGTACATGCTTTACCGTCCCAACTTTTTGAAATGGGAGTTTATTAAGACATGAAATCATGTTGTCCAGACAAAACATGAAATATCTTTGGTTCTTACTGTCTGTAGTTAAGTACATCTCAAAGTAAATGTAAGAAACAGTGTGTATTTTCTATTTTCATTTTCCATACTGTCCCAGCTTTTTCTGATTCGGGGTTGTAGTTTAAGACATCAGAATAGGACAATCAAAATTGCACTCGTTTCTCCCACAGGATTATTATTATTATTTTTTTTTTTTACACTTTTAGGCTTTATAAGCCCTAATGGACTCTGACCTGGAAATTTGTTCGGAAATAGAAAACGTAAGTGCTCATACTATCAGGTGCTACTCTGTCACGCATATGATCTTATCTGTCTTTATTAAATATTTTGTCATAAAATAAAAGTCGACATGTCTATTGATTGACTGGTCGATACCAACCACGCAGTCCATCGTAAACACTTACCGACTGAGGAGAAAAGGCAAAGGAGAAGGGTGCAAAGAAAAGACTAGACAGGATAATCAGAGAGAGACTGGGAAACAATTGTAAAAGCCTAGAGGAAACTAAAAAGGGCAACCCTGAAAGAAAAAAAGAAAAAAAAAAAAAAAGACTAGCAGCATACACCTCATAAAACCCAAACAGGTCCAAGAAAATGAACTCAATAAATAAGGAAGAATGATTAAGACGATGGAGGGTCAGGGAAGATCAGACACAGCTACCAAAGATCCTCGAGTCCTCATTATGCTACAAACGCAGCGAAAGGAACAATCAACCATCAGGTAACGCACCATCATATGACCTGGCAGCAGCTGGCCTGGGCAGATGTACAGAGAAGCCCGTCTCTGGGGTTCCTCTGGATGTTTACCGAGATGGTTTTCTCGCACAGAGGTAGCTGAAGCACATTCGCTTTCAAGTTCAAGTTGTTGTCGTTAGCCAGGGCTAGTTCGTTCAGCATGGCTGCCGTTTGGTCCGGATAATGCTCCATTAACCCGCCGCCGACATTAAGAGTTTTCTCTAGGCTGCTGTTGGAGCCGATGCACATCTTCCACGAGGACTTCTCCTGCACTCGGACGCTGGAGAGAGACTGTGGGTCCACGATGAAGCGCGCTCCTCGTCCCGAGCTGCGATGTTGAAACTGGGTGCTTAAGCACAGACTCATGAGCTTCAGGCTCTCCACAAGATCTCCTTTGCTCCTGGGCGCAGTGCGGGTGGAGCGTGAGGACGGGTTGCTGCTGCCACTTGAACAGCTTGAGGGGCTTCCTTGTCCTTTAGAGCCCCCTCCCTGTCCTGTGGCTCCACTTCCACCGTTGCCTCCATTGTTGCTGCCCTTGTCTGGGCCCGAGTTGCCCTCTCCTGGAGGTTTACTCTGCCCTCCACTGCTGCCGCCACCACCGCCGCCGCCTCCATTACCCCCTGAATTTCCTGGCGGACCCTCGCTGCTGTCCCTACGATGCCAGCTGTAGGTGAAACCGGACTCTTTGTCAAGTCGACGGCGGTGGCTCTCCGAATCGTCGTCGCTGGTCTCCGAACTGGAGCAGCTAGAGCCACGGCCTTGGCTCTTGCGCCGGTGGTAGCGTTTCTGCGCCGTCCCGGGTGACGCCATGTTCATTTTGAGACGGCTCAGTTTCGGCGGCAGGCTCTCGTCCATGTCAAAGTCATCTTCGTCCGACTCGCCTTCCTCCTCAAATATCTGGTTGAGTACCGGGGCGCTTTTGCGCGACGTCAGCCGATTAGTGACAGACGGCGGCTTGCGGCGCAGAATCACCTGCGTGGGGAGGGGTGATGGCTCCAGCTCCTCCTCTTCCTCCTCGTCTTCCTCCACACGGAAGAGGCAGGTCCGCTGCTTGCCTGACGCCGAGGCAGGAGGAGCCGTGCTGCCCGCTTTGAGAGGGTTTGAGGTGTGAGTACCCAGTACCAGGGCACTGCTGCAGGCCTCACTGCTCTCCTCCCGGCGACCCAGATCCAGCAGGCCTTTGTTACGGTGCCCATTCAGCAGGTTCTCGGCACTGCGAGCCGGAGACTGTGGCCCTCCAGCATGCGAGATGGAAGAAGCCGCCAGGCTGTCTTCAATGTCCTGGTGCATGTCAATTTTTGTGGGCCACGATTGCCTGAGAAGAAGAACGGACCAGTGGTGTTAATGTTGTGCAACTTACAGCGCCTACAGAAAATCATTACACATCGATGAGTTACTTCTGTCTTAAAACCGGAAATCTAAACCCATTATAACATACACTCACCGGCCACTTTATTAGCTCGTTAAGGCTAAAAATCTAATCAGCCAATCACATGGCAGTGACTCTGTGCATTTAGGTATGTAGACATGCTCAAGACGACCTGCTGAAGTGCAAACTGAGCACCAGAATGGTGAAGAAAGGTGATTTAAGTGACTTTAAATTTGCCATGGTTGTTGGTGCTAGACAGGCTGGTCTGAGTGTGTCAGAAACTGCTGATCTACTGGGATTTACACGCACAGCCATCACGAGGGTTTTCAGAAAACTGTTCCAGCTGAATGCAATGTTACCACCATCATGCTTCTCAGTAGAAATTGTGTAGTTTGTGTGTTGTGCAATGTTTGATTTTTGCCAAACATAGTGCCAGGACTTTAGTCCAGAAAGTTAAATATTGGTCTTGCCAGACCAAAAAACTCAAAATAAGACAAAAATAAGCCTCAGCCTGACTTTTTCAGAAGAGACTTCTTTCTTAAGACGCTGCCATACAGGCCAGATCTGTATAAACCTCAGAGTTGCTACGAGCCTCTTGGGAGTGTCCTTGATCAGCTCAGTCATTGAGTTTGGAGGGATGACCCAATTTATGCAAGGGGTTGGCAGTGCCATGCAATTTTCACTGCTTAATCACAAACAGTACTCCAATTAGAAGTTATGGCCTTTTTGTATGCTACTCCTACTATATCCCAGGGGCAACAGAGGAAAGGAAAAATCCCTAAAGGTTATAAAGCCTTGGGGGGGACCAAGACTCAAAATGGATGGACTGTGGTAGCCTAGGGGTTAAGGTACTGGACTATGGACCAAAAGGTTGCCAAGTTGCCACTGTTGGGTCCTTGAGCAAGACCCTTAACCCACAATTGCTTGGATTGTATCAACTGTAAGTCGCTTTGGATAAGGGCGTCTGCTAAATGCTGTAAATGTAAACGGGACCAACGGCATTGGGCAGCATAGATGGTTTCATTCTTACCTAATAGTTACCCAATTAATATGTTTATAATAGTAGTTTAAATACATAAATATAATATTTATAGACTAAATCAAATCTATAGACTATAATAAATTAAAGAGAATGCAATATTATGAAGACTATAATGAAAGAGAATATAACCCCCCACCCCCCACAATGGAGTCAATTATTCAGTTTCTTTGCATTGACAAATAAGGAAACTAATGTTTATGATGCCCTCGAGAATAGACTGATGTTATTCTTCTGCCAAGCTACTAACAACCACGTAATAAAGGCGGATGGTGAATCACAGGAAGATGTGCGAACTTGTAGAGCTATTTTTACTCCACTTGTGAATGAAGCAGCATACTGTAACAGGTTTGTGTGCGAATGAAGGAACAAACCCAGCCTTCAAGGGGTTTGAAACGACGCATCTCAACAGGGTTAGTGTATAATGATGTCAGAGGGGCATGCATGCTCCTGTCCAACCTTTACAAACAATACCCCTGAAGCTCATGGTCTAGAACTATTGCAGCATCATGTTCATGACACAATGCAAAGACTGGATGAAAGAAAAGTGTGCAAAGGCCACTCATTCAAACAGAAGCATTCTCTATGCTTTTGCATGACAGAGAATAACTGTCTGTCCTGGTCCATTATATCCCATCCTACACAACAACATTCTGGATTTAAGGAAACCGGGTGGAATGATGATACCTTTTAATATTTGGCCGCCTCCTGCTCGACAGAAAGCAGCTCTGCTATTCTAGGTCAGCGCAAAGAAATTTCACAGCCCTTAAACACATTTGTCACCCTGCACAGGGTTTAACAGCAGAGACAGAGGATGTACAGTCCGTCCTCACTGCACAGTGTCAAATCCTGAAATACAGCAGATCCAGCCTCACAGAGAGGGGACTGGGGAGGGGCAGCCTAACAGAATCCTGCTGCTCTCAGAACGAACCTGGGGCAAATGTGTGCCACAAAATAGACCCTGATACAGGCATACTTTTAAACTTCGAACTGGATAGGGCTTATTTTAATTCATTGAAATGATTAGGAAGCGATCTGAGTTTTAGAGACGCAACGCACTCCAAAGAGAAGTGGACTGTACCTGAAATGGGCCTTGATGTTGCTGGGACTGGAGGAGCGAGGCTGCGCCTCCTTCTCCTGCTTCTCCCGTAGGATCCGTTCTGCCAGCAGGAAGTAGGTAGCTGTGATGTGGTTATATTTGTTAGTCTCCAGGGCTCTAGAAGGGTTAAAAAATTGAATGTATTCAGTGTGAAGCACAGCAGGATTTACAAAGTGATGGAAAGAGCAAGAACAAACGCTGAGACTTTTAAGTCGTGGACTGCACAGGGAATCAATCTAAAGAACTGAAAAGCCAGTAGCATGTCCTATATTCTGGGCTCGTAAGGGATTAAAATAGCAGGGTATTGTAAACAAGAATGCACGCTGATTTCTGTAAGCCCTCTCATGCCGATCTAATGGCGCTGGCTCTGACTAGCATGTCCTCGGCATAGTTCCAGTGCTCAGCACGGCCCGAGCACATTTGCAGTCCCTCCTCTCTGCTTCTCCAGGATTACACGTTAATGAACAAACAGTGACCGCAAAACCCAGGCTATGGCAGCAGTGTCTTGGAGAGACTAGAACAGGCCAAACCTGATGGTCTAAACACACTGAGGGCATATACAGTCATATGAAAAAGTTTGGGCACCCCTGATAATTTTCATGATTTTAGTTTATAAATCATTGGTTGTTCAGATCAGCAACTTGAGTTAAATATATCATATAGCAGATGAACACCGTGATATTTGAGAAGTGAAATGAAGTTTATAGGATTTACAGAAAGTGTGCAGTAATTATTCAAACAAAATTAGGCAGGTGCATAAATTTGGCACCCCAACAGAAAAATACATCAAATATTTAGTAGATCCCCTTTGTAGAAATAACAGCCGTAACACTTCCTACAGCTCCAGTCTGGTTCTGGTTGAAGTTGACTTGGCCATTTTCTTTAGAAAAACATCTCCAGCTTCAGTCAGGTTTGATGGTTTTCCGAGCTATGGACAGCCACATTTCGCAGTAATATTCATGTCTGGGGGACGAGATGGCCATCAGAACGTTGTGTATGGTTCCTCTGCAGAATGCCTAGTTTAGAATTTTTGAGCAGGGTTTGGGGTCGTTGGCTCGGTGTGCAACTTTGTCATGATTCTTGACATTGTTTCAAGAATCTGGAGGATATTAACTGCGGGACAATCCATGCGACCCTCAACTTAACAAGGATTCCTAGTACCTGCATGGCAACACCAGTCCCACAGCATGATGGAAACCGCACCACAAAATTTCACTGTGGGTTAGGCCAAGTTTTTGTCTGGGATTGCTTGTGTTCTTTTTATGCTCCTTGTGATGTCCCAGATAACTCATTTTAGTTTCATCATACACGCACTTTTATTCCAAAATGGAAGCGGATTGTCCCAAAGTGCGTTAGCACACCTCCAAGTGACTCTGTTTGTGGTGGAAAAGGCTTCTTCTGCATTACTCTCCCATACAGCCTCTCCTTGTGCAAAAGTGTTTGTGCTGTATAGTTGAAGCGATGAACAGTGACCACACATCTGCAGCAAGATGAGGTTGTAGGTCTTTGGAGGTGGTCTGTGGGCTTGACTATGACTGTTCTCACCAATCCTTCGCCTCTGCCTATCTGAGATTTTTCTGGTCTGCCACTGGGAGTTCTTAACTAGAACGTGCCTGTGGTCTTCCATTGCCTCACTATTTCCTCACAGTGGAAACTGACAGCTGAAATCTTGAGAGAGCTTTTCCCTTCCCTGAAACCATGATGTGGAAACAACAAACCTTTGTTTTCCGGCCATTTGAGAGTTGTTGAGGCTCCCATGGTGCCACGCTTCAGAGAAAGATGCAAAGAGGAGAAAAAAGAAAAATTTCCACTTGGCCCACCTTAAACCTTTCTCATAGTTGGATTCACTGTTTATGTAGATCAAGGGTCCAATGAGCTTACCAAAACAAATTTTGTGTTTCCCAATAATTGTGCTAAAGTTATCAATGACAAGGGTGCCCAAATTTATGCACCTGCCTAATTTTGTTTGAATAATTACTGCACACTTTCTGTAAAACCTATAAACTTAATTTCACTTCTCAAATATCACGGTGTTCATCTGCTATATGATATATTTACCTGAAATTGCTGAGCTGGACAACCAATGATTTATAAAGAAAAATCATGAAAATTATCAGGGGTGCCCAAACTTTTTCATACGACTGTACATCATATGGGTCTACATGCACTTAATGTGACAATGGGGAAAAAAGCTCAGTTTGACCACCATTTCCAGTAGGCAGTATTTCATTATTGCAATGTAATGCTTTTGAACACTGCTCTACAAAAAAAGCATGTCAAAGCAGGTATTTACAGCAAGATATACTCAAGGTTCGGTACACCAGTGCCAATATATCATGTTATAGCTCGGACCTCGAGCATAGCACTGCGACTATACCACATTTCTGTTATCACCGCGTCGTTAGATTTAAAGATGTAAAGGACAGGAAAAAAAGATTTGTTTAGCAACATTCCGTAAAACAGTTCCATTCTATCAGGCAATATCATCAGACTGCCATTCGGTCATAACAGTCAATGCAATGGCCGTTTATTGCACCAATTGATACGTTTCAATTTATTAAAAAGAAAGTTATTTTCATTCAGCAAACAAGATGCGTCCGATTTATAAGGCATTTTATTAAAGACACTATTCTACCAACAGAAGAAAATATGTTTGAGATCCCGGTGTGTATATGTATGTACACACACACACACACACACACACACACACACACACACACACACACACACACACACACACACACACACACACACAGCCCTGTTCATTCTTCCCTTAACACGGATCAGTCGTCCTGTCCCCTTTGCAGAACAGCCCCAAAGCATGATGTTTCCACCGCAGTGCTTCACAGTAGGTATGGTGTTCTTGGGATGCAACTCAGCATTCTTCTTCCTCCAAACACGACGAGTTGAGTTTTTACCAAAAAGTTCTATTTTGGTTTCATCTGACCTCATGATTTATCCCAATCTTCTTCTGGATCATCCATAGGCTCTCTGCAAACTTCAGACGGGCCTGGACACTTACGGGATTAAGCGAGGGGGACAAGATGACACGGCAGGATCTGAGTCCCTCTCGGTCGTTGTTTTGTTAGTGTGTTACTGATTTTTGGTTATAGCCTTTGTTACTTTGGTACTCAGTTCTCGCAGGTATCATCAGGTTCCGTGTAAGTTATGGGATTTTTGCTCCACCGTTCTCATGATCATTTTGACCCCACGGTATGAGATCTTGACGTGGGGCCCATATTGAGGGAGATTATTCAATGGTCTCGTATGTCTTCCTTTTTTTTTTTAACAATTGCTCCCATAGTGAGTTTTCACACCACCATGCTTGCTATTGTAAGATTCACTCTGTTGGGTCATTCGACAGCTCTTTGGGTCTTGGCCAGGGTTTAGTTTGGAGTCTGACTGTTTGAGGACAGTGGACAGGTGTCTTTTATACAGATAACGAGGTCAAACAGGTGCCATTAATACACGTAATGAGTGGAGGACAGAAGAGCTTCTTAAAGAAGAAGTTACAGGTCTGTGCGAGCCAGAAATCTTGCTTGTTTGTGGGTGACCAAATACTTAGTTTCCACGATGATTTACAATAAAATTATTTAAAAATCCTACAATGTGATTTCCTGGATTTTTTCTCTCCTCTTTCTAAGTAGCAGAACTTGCACAATCAGTGGCTGACTAAATACTTTTTTGCCCCACTGTAGATAGATCGATAGATAGACATCATATATTACAAGGGACAGAATAAGTATAAATAACAAACAGAAAAGACACTGTATAAATAAATAACTAGTAAATGTTACAAAACAGCCAGTTCTAAAGACAAGCTGTACAGTGGCACTTACTCGATGATGGCCTCTCGGTCGGCGATGTCTCCGAGCACCATGCGCTGAATGATGGAGTTGTGTTCCTCCTCAGACAGGTTCTTGTGGGAGACCAGAGGTGTGCTAAACTTAGTGGCTGGAGATGGATCTACTCCCTGCAGCCATGCGTGGCTCTCAATTTCCTCCAGCGAGGCACGGCGCTTCGGGTCCCTCTGTAGCATCCGGTTTATCAGTCTGTTAAAAAACAGTTCATCACAATTACTATTTCATCTGAACACTGAAGTGTAAAGTCAGCAGCCATTATGTATAACATCAGAAATAACAGCGTTATTTAGACTATTCTGGAGCAGCTCATCATCATTGCAAGATTCTAGGAATCAGCTAGTCTAATTGGTGGGTCGATTTAATGACTAACCCGATGAATAATTCACAAGGTAGCTGTGTATCATTAGGTTGTATTAGGCGATTGCCCACCTAACACCGCTCACCAGGGGTCCAGACCATTAGAGAACAGAGGAAAGGAAACTACAAAAAAAAAAAAAAAAAAAAAAAAAAACACCCAGAGATAAATGTCAGATTGCTGCAAAACTCGTCACGCACTTGTCTTAGGCGGTTATATAAATGATTTGTCTTGCCACAAGTGGATGCAAGTGTGCTTCCCCTGCTGCCCTAAAAAAGGATCTAAGGGGCTACTTTTGGGGAGTGTACCACTTGTGAGAGATCATTGACTGCTAGACATGCCTCTACAATGCACTCAAAGACATTTCGCCCAGTCGTGATATGAGGGACACAAACAAACAAATGTGCTGCCTGTCATGGCAGGGCTTCCAACTGGCAGTTTTCAGCAGGATGATGCCCGCCCAAGCACAGCAAGGGTTTCCCAGCAATGCGTCGCCATTCAAGCATTTATGGGACCAGCTGGGACGCCAGCTTCACCAAGCCTGCAGGATACCATACGGATCCTGTTTGCCTCCAATACCCAACCGTATCTCATCTTGTATTCAACTGGGTAGTACAGCCCCCTTTCAAAAAGAGTAATAACAAATAAAGAGTAGCATTTGATTTCCATATCCAGCAGGCCAATAGAACATGTGCCATAGTTAGCCTTTATTAATATTCAGGCAGTATGGTCACATGCTCACACTGTGCAGGCCTAACAAATATTCAACACAACAAATATTTGATAATTAAATAGCTATAATACCGATGAAATGTTCCTAGACTCATAAGCTAGTCTGTAAACACTAGTGCTTTATTCATAACTGTGTAGAACTGAGGTTTTTAATTACCTGAACACAACCAGAAATTAATAACCGTTCTACTAAGCCTGAATTATGTGCTCACAGGTCAGAATCTTTGTGATACATCAGCATCATAACCCACAATATGTGGAGGCAATAATGCACAATATGCCATTGTTCTAACACTGCATTGTTTAAATCTTCTTGCAAATAAGTACTACAGGAGTTTCTTGTTGCGACATTGTTAGAATACACAATTTGTGGCAGGATAATATTTATTATAATTACGCTCATTATCCAATTACTTGCAAGTGGTTTAGCAAACCACAAGAAACAGCAGCCACCGAGAACCTGATTTGAGTCCTTAAACACGAGTCTTATTGTTGTGTTGAAAGCTACTGGAAATAACTGATTTATAATCGCTGACTGAGCCTTCCCCAGAGCAGGTCACATCAGTTTTCGTCAAAATTACAGCTCAAACAGCCATGCAGTAGATCCACAGCGGGCTAAGCTCAAGTCGGCTTATTACACTTTGTCTGCTTCACTGAAATGACCGCCAGAGAACTGACTCTCTTTTAGAAAGAATTAAGAACAAAAACGTACATGTACACAGTTGACTGTAAGCAGTAGACAGTACTTGCAGCAAAAAAGTGGCAAATGTTGAACTCAGCTGCAAGAGGCTGCAAAAGTGACCAATGACTGGCCACATGGGCCAAAAACCCAGATCACTGTATAGTACAGTAAATAGTTATTTCAGTTAAACCGGCTGTTCATATATGACACATCAAGCATGCAAGCTGCCTCACTAAATGCTTCTCCCCAGTATTGATGAATCACAGTCATCAGCTACTCTGGCAACAACAGTAGCCATTAGAGATCTATAATCACAGAGTATTCAACAATTCCTGTCGCACATAATATTGGTGGTACAAATTTAGTGATCAAATAGAAAACATCTACAAGCTATAATGTTTTCTTTTTCTCTTAAGCACAAGTGTGTATCCAGCACAAGTCATTCAAACCACTGAAAATAAATCAACATACGATAACTTTCTTTGCCTTTCATTTTTAATGGTTACCAAAAGCACATACCTGTGCAACGTGGACAACCACCACTGACATTACTCATGCCAGGCTTGGTATTTAAAGAACACTACCCATTCCTTACTGAATAACTTCAGAGAAACGTCATACATGCTGAGCAGTGACAACACAGCCAAAAATGTACTTATAGCCCAAACCAAATCACCCATAAAATATTCAGCAACGTAATAAAACAGTCATTTCTACTCTGTACTGGGTTGTCCACTACTGTAGGTGGCTGAGGGAAATGCCTCCATTTTTTAAATGCTGGTTCTTTTATATAAAGGTATTGTATGTTCATATTGCTTTTGGAGGATGATAACAGCCCAAGGTACCTACACTTGGTTGTTTCAGTAGCCTGTCACTGAATGTCACTCAAAATCACAAATCGCTCACTTTGCTGAAGACATGCCCAGATTTGTTGAAATGCCTCAGTGGGAGAAGCTAAAATGTACCGGCAATGGAGGAGTCGCAATGGCCAAACAGGGCCCACTCACGCCTGTTCCCTGTGTTCTTTGGGATAAGTTCAAACCTGAATAGGTCAAGCCAGGATAAAGCACAGAGAAAACAAAGGAGTAAATCACTTAAGACAAAAACCACTGCGCCAAAAATAAGCATAACGTAGTTGAGTCTGAAGACATTAATTTTTCAATCAAACTATATTTTCTTACTATTAAACATTCAACAAGTTACTGCGATTAAGAAGCAGCATGCTGCTCTACTCTTGGTCACTGCGAGGGGTGTCTGGTGCCTAAGCCAGAATTCACCAGGCATTGACAGAGATGCACTCTCTACAGGGTGCCAGTCCAATGAAGGGGTTTGTAAATGCGCCACCTGACATTCAATTTCCAAGTCCGACAAGATAGGTCCTAACAACAAGCTTTTACCACTGAGCCACCAGAGATGCAGCTCATGAAACCTGAACATGTCCATCATAATGACTTGTGCTTTGTGACAAGGAACACCAAAATGCTTGAATCTACTAGGATGGCCAAACTTTGGCTAGACAGGAAAGCACACGGTAAGCAACAATACTCAGATGCAACTTCCAAGCAATGCACAATTGGTATACTATATAGACAAAAGTTTGTGAACACCCCAAAAATGACATCCAAAACATGTGACATAAGGAACTGCGCATGAAAAGAAAACCTCCAAGCTTGAGGCCTGAGGGAGATTTATTTAGAACTTCTTGATTAAACACTACCCTTTCAGGCTATATGATAATCTTGGTCTGCTCTGCCAGTCAGCTGTCAGCATCCAGCTCCCCAGAGACAAATCATGGTGCCAACCTCCAGCCCAGCACAGGGCGCTGATAAGGTACAAGCTTCATCCTAATATCCACAGTGAGCGCAGCACTGCAGCTAGACCCTGACTAGACCCTGAGGTTAGCTACATCATTTCAGAGCATTGTTTGCATGTCTAAACTTTAGATTACACTGTAGAAAAAACATGTGCATATTTCATAATGAAACATCATTTACATATCTCTAGCACTGTGGAGTAAAACGGAAAAAATAGGCTCCCAGTCTGCTGAACCAGAGGGTTGGAGAGGATATTTCCCCCCTTCTTTTCCTTAGAAAAGACTAAATATAGCTTCACCATCTCCTTGAGCGGAAAGAAACTGAGTGGTATGAGGAACCCAAAAGTTTTTTATTAACAGAGAACAAGAAAAGTTTGGTTTTTCTTGTGGACATTTTTAAAAGAGTAGCCTGAGCAGCATGTGAATAGCAGGATAATAAAAAACACATTCAGCCTAAATATGAAAACACAAAACAACCTCTTAGCATCTCGTTAGGAACTTCATATTAAAATCAAATTCATGAAAAAGTCATATTAAATATGTCCCCCGTTCATCCCCACCATTGTTCATTGACATAAGAGTGGGCAATTCATGGCTGCACCATGGCACTGGCAAGAAACAACACTCTTAGCAAAAAAAATAGAGGTTCAACATGAACAAAAACTGATGCGGTGCGACACCTGTGAACATGACTAAACATGCATGTGGTTTTTGCCACAAGTAGCAAAAGTTACTTGTGGATATTAATTGGTTTAGTAGTGACTGGAGCATGTACCATTGAACCTAGAGGCCATTAAAACTAAACAAAGCTAGCAAAACCCCATTATGTTTCGCACTCATTTAATGGACCTGGTTTTTCTAAAGAACGACAGATGGAAGCTCATTAACCACATGGTGAGCAGGATCCGTCCATCTTTACTCGTCTTAAAGTGAAACATCAAAGTAAGGCAGCCATTACGAGGCGGGAGAAAGAACCAGCTGTAAGCCTAGAGGGTAATGGCTGGCTTGCCTTGGGAACATGTAACTGGAAGCAGCAAGCACAGTGCCATGCTACAGCCACTGGCAGGAAGTTTTACACGGTACATGCCAAGTAAACAAAATGTGAAAAGGGAACGGACAAAAAACCATCGTGACAAATTCACAAGTTGTTCTATGGAATTTGAGAAGCAGAAGAAGGAACCACCATGAAACACCAAACATATATTACATAACAATGAGATTAGAACAACCAGTCACAAAGCTGCTGCATGCAGATAAAGTGCCTATCTCCATTTCATACAGGTACAGTCCAGGGTTCGACAATGTTATATTCATTGCATGGTAGTCAAAATGTGGTCAAGTTATAAATGACACACGTACAGCAGAAGAAACAGGGAGAATGATGTATGTTTTACTTACAAACTTTAGACCAAACTGTATCTCCTAACTCTATGATTATAGCAGAGTACTTAAGAGATCCAAGTTCTGCTAGTTGTGCACTATCCAATTAGTGTGATGAGCATAACTGTCTAACAACATAACCGTCTAACAACCTCTCACAAATGCTGTTCCAAAAGATTTAAAAAGACACGACTGCACAGGAATTCTCTATGGTTAACCAATGGAGTGCAAGTATAGTCCATCTCAGTATCATAATGAATGAAGAAATGCATAAACAAATAAACAAATGTGTTACCAAAACCTGCTCAACTGCTCATTAACAAAAATGTGTAATCAACCAATCACATGGCAGCAACTCAAAAAATTTCAAAAAGAGAAAATATCCAGTGAGCAGCAGTTCTCCAGACAAAAAATCCAGTGAGCAGCAGTTCTCCAGACAAAAAAAAGCCTTGCTGATGCCAATGGCCAGACTGGTCCAAGCAACAGTAACTCAAATATCCAATATCATTACAACCGAAGCATGCAAAAGAGCATCTCTGAATGCCCAACACGACGAAACCTTGAAGCAGTGGGACTACAGCAGCAGAAGACCATATATGTATCAACCCGCATCCAACACACACACGCACACACACGCACACAAACAAAATGTCCAAAAAAAAGGTCACCACCTGGATTAAACTAAGCAAAAGGTAAAAAAATAAATAAATAAAATTTGGATTGGAAACCTTGGATAATTACTGCATTGGTGTTTATTTCAGCTGGCAAAAAATTATTTAACTGATGCAGTGAGTAGCTTCTCATTTGTTAAGCAACCATGTCGAAAGACCCATCCTGTGGTTGTGGAAAAGATGTTAATCTGTTTCAGAGAGGTCAAATTGTGAAAGAGTGGTTCAACGGAGCATGAGACATCATTTTCACACATGGATTGGCCACCACAGAGTCCAGACCTGAATCCCACTGAGAATCTTTGGGATGTGCTGGAGGAGACTTTGCGCAGTGATCCAAATCTCCCATCATCAATAGAAGATCTTAGGGAAAAATGAATGCAACTCTGGACAAACGAGTCCAGAGCAAAATGTTAGTGTGACCTTTTTTTGTGGACACACACAATATATATATATATATATATATATATATATATATAACAAATTCCCCATTATTCCCCATGCTCAAACGGTGAATTGTGTACTATACCATTTTCCTTATCAGCAAGCTAACAGACTGGATATATACACATCTCATCATGCATCATTTATAGATGCAGAGAATGCATTTTGAAACATGTAATAAGATTTATATTAATAAAAAAAGAAATGAACCCCCATGAAATTCAAAGCACTCTACAGAAGTATCACAGACATTACAGCTCCAACGCACCCTGCGTTTGCTCTGCAGTGGGACTAGCAGCCAATAAGGCAGTCATTAATAAAAGCGACAGCCATCTCATGAAACTCCACATGGTCTTAACATGAACAGAAGCCTGCAGTTCTCATAAATATTAAAAATAAGAGAGGCAGCAAGGGAATTTAAGATCCGCCACTCATATGAGACTAGAGCATTGTCCAAATGAAATGGTGCCAAAACAAGCTGACTTAGATTGGTACAAAAGGTTTTATTTATTATTATTTCATTCATTTCTAGATTAAAAAACACACAAAAAACAACAACTTGGTCACAGTGTCACCCAATCAGTGGCACGTACAAATATTTGCTCAATAATGTCCTTTTCAAAACAACTGAGGTTTCACAACATGTTCCTCCTAATGAAACCAATCTGAAGCAATCACATCAAGTTCCTTTGTTTTCACCGCCCAGATATTTACACTTGAGAATAGGATTATAGTGCCTGACGGAGTTGACATAGCTGAAAGAAAGAAAAAAAAAAAGGGCAAACAACTGCTGCACAAATGGTGTGGACGCTATAATTAGGCCAACTGTGTCCAAACATACTGTAAACATAGACAATGTAATCAGACAGTGAATGATCTGGACTTCTGATGCACATGTGGGCACTTAAAAATAGCCAAAGTACACTTGCAAAAAATCTTTTTTCATTTACAGAGCTATAATAAATCATGACGCTGAAACTAAAAATGCACAGCACTCATTAAAACCCAGGTTCATCTCTACAATTTCGACAATGAGCCAAGTAGATGTACCCAGTTTAGCCAGCATAAATTTGGGAACTGTACATTCTAGGTACGTGTTCGGAATTCAGACCATACAATTATGTTATTTTCCCATACTGCCATTAAGTCCAGTGGGTTAGTGGTTTGGATAGCAGGTTGGTGGATTAAAATATGCCATGTGCTATAATGGGAATTGAATAGTGGGGCTTCAACTATACTTTTGAAAATATGTTGACCTTTCAGGATTTTGTGTAGAGCCAACACAGTTACACTTGGTGTACATTTTTGAGTTACTACTAAACACCCAGCGCCTGTGCGGTGAATGTCACCCCATGTGCAGAAGAGAGTATTGTGGATTGTAAGGTTCACGGGGTTTAGGCAATGGTGAAAGACTGAGAAATGGCAGTTTAGTAAAGTTAAGTAAAAGTCAAAAGTCATTATAACAGTACTTCTATGAATGGCTTTCATACCGCTAGTGCTTTATTGGCAATGAAATTCCTGAATCAGCAACAACACATAGTTCTAAAATGTTGGACAGCCAGAACTCTTTAGGTCAATTTTTTCACAATATCCTACTGCAAATCTTGTAGTAGGAATATGCTCATGACAAAGCTGCATGACCATTTGAGTGTTATGAGTCTTATAGCCTGATTGGGCTAGTCATATAAGTATCAGTCATATAAGTATCAGTATTGAGTAATCAGATAATGGGAAACCCCTTAGTTTGCATGACTCTGATAACAATTGGATTTCTACTTTGCAAACGAGCAATAATCTCACAGAAGTAAGTGATAAACTTCAAACTTTAACAATGAAATAAATCAATTCTTCATTTCCTCAAGCATACACTGTTTAAAAGTCTCCCCAAAAGGGTTTGGTAGCTGTTTCGTGGATGCTGCCATTATTTTCAGGGTTGTAAGATTCTGCAAGAGAAAAAAAACAAAAAACAACCAGGTCTGTGGGAACAAGCCACAAAGAAGCAAAGTCTCTTAGAAAAAGCAGGCTTTGCAACCATGTTTGATCTGCTAGCGTCTTCCAGGCTACGTTTGCGTTAGAGATGCACTGATTGAATCGGCTGGTTAAGTATGATCCATTATCTGGTGATCAGCCAATCTCATATAACCGATTCTGTTCCGGTCACATTTAGCCTACACTTGTGCACTTGTAAAACCAACAGAAGCACAAACACAGCCACACAAATGAACAGCACAGTGCTTTGACTAATGTGAATTCACAATTCATGTATGAATTCAGCTGCTCGCATGTTTGTTTCCTGGTCCCGACGTTTAGCACGTGGTTCGATGGTCTGATTATTTTTGGGTTCTTGTGCATCTGTGATCTGTTGTGTGTGTGTATATGTCTTTTGAAATGTTAACAAAAGATCTCAGTGCATGTTGTTAATTGTGTTATGCCTTTTATGCCTGGGATTTAAATTAAGAGTGTGTTTTCAGTGACATATGACTTGGTCTTAGTTGCTGTATGCGGTGTAAAACTGCGACCCTTAGTGGGCCGAGCTGCAATTCGGTGTCTTTGCTTGTACTTGTACCCTTGCACTAACTGGTAAAAGGCTCTTATGAAGGCTGTAATAAAGAACAATTTAAGTAAGTTTGCAGTGATTGATATTTTGTGGCCAACACCACAAAGCTAAACCTAGTGAGAGATCAGAACCAGGTAGGTACAAGCCAACAGCTCCTGCTATCTATCTCTAGTAATTGTTTCTGTTTGCTTAGTAATAAGTTTGCTATATTTAACAAATCAGAATCATCCAAGAAAATCTTCACCGGGACTGTGGTAGCCTAGTGGTTAAGGTACTAGACTATGGACCAGAAGATCCAGAGTCCAAATCCTACCTCTGCCAAGCTGCCACTGCTGGGTCCTTAAGCAAGGCCCTTAATCCACAATTGCTTGGACTGTAAGTCGCTCTGGATAAGGGCGTCTACTAAGTGACATAAAATGGCAATTGGTGCATCTCTAGTTTGAGTGCATGACTCATGACAGACTGAGAAAACCGTCTGAAATCAGACTGTGGGTATACATGTGCTGAGAAATTCGATTACCGAGCTAAAATCCAGCTATCTTCACTGGATTTCTTAACCCTGAATGATCAGATAACTGCAGAAACACATTTACGTCCGGATTATTAAGTGCATACACACACATTTTTGTGGGCTGCCTAGATCTGAAAACATGCGACGTAACAAGCCATTCAGACTTTGCTTCCTCCTTTGTCACAAACCGGTTAATTAGCATTATTCCACCTACGACTTTAAAACTACTGGTGTGTTCAACTTGCTTCAGAAGTAAGAACCCGAAATTGAGTCATTAGACCTCGGTGCACTATGTGAGTGCTTCCACAAACACCTCAGGGCACACCACTAAAGGCTTTGCAAAGTTGCGCCATGTTTTGTTTGCAAGTGCTTTATACACTAGAATTATGTGGAATCTAAAACCTAAGCATAGGGAACCAAACACAGCACTGTCAATTGCACTTTTCCTAAAAATGGGATCAATAGGATGAATTAATGTGACAAAACCAAGTATTTATTGAATGTATATCACTTGATAAAGCTAAGACCTTACTGTGGTAGCCCAGTGGATAAGGTACTGGACTGGACCAGAAGGTCCAGGGTTGAAATCCCACCTCCGCCAAGCGGCCACTGTTGGGTCCTTGAGCAAGGCCCTTAACCCACAATTGCTTGGATTGTAAGACTGTACCAATTGTAAGTCGCTCTGGATAAGGGCGTCTGCTAAATGCTGTAAATGTAAATGATGCAATGACGTTCATTGTGCTTGTGCTTATTTGAAATCCAGAAACCGAGCTTTTGATAACCAGTACATAACCACACTATATACAAACTCGGATCATGCTCAACTGCTGCCATGGTAGCGCGAATCAGCAGTCATGTTGCCACACTCTGCAGACTGAGCAGTGGCTCTTATCATTTAAAAAGAACAGGCTCTAAAATCCGGCTATTCTGAACAGAGCTGTCTAGACAGGGCTTGATCTGTGAGGCATTTGTATCAACGCATGTCGCACACATTTCATTAAGACCCTAGGGAACTACGTTAACTTGTGCAAAGGGGGTATGATACGTCACCTTTAAATGCATATCATTTTACACACAGTAAGAATGAAACACCTTACTAGGCTGTTTGTGTTGGGAAGCAAGGTAGGTTGTGCCTTGTGGGATGAACAGACACATCGGTTTAAACATGACTGTGACTGATGTATAAGTGAAATAAATGGAAACAGTAGCAAACACTAAACACCCCTCTGGTTATCATCAGCAAGTCATTATTCATCCAGCATGATGTTCCATTAGTGGCGAAATCTGTCAACAGCTTTGGACAATATTTACTTTAAGCTGTTTTTCCCCCTGACAGAGAGTTTCATATCTTGTATTACTCTACAAGATAGCGATTTTTTACTCTACTCTATGTGTGTTGTCCACCACTGTTTGTGGTGCCACTTTAACCGGTATGTTTTCAGAACTCACACTTCAGAAAGTTTACACAGAGGAGGTTTGTATTGTTTACATCAAGATCAAAAACATCTTAAAAGTCCTTCATAGAGTCATAGATTGAATGCACAGATTCATAGATAAATTGAACCAAATAAAAATTATTTAAGAAATAGCTTTACTGATGACATTGAGTGGAAACCATTAGTCTGTTGATCCTACTCTTGAAACTGTGTTTCCTCCCTTACTGGACAGTTAAAGTGCCCTCATCTTTTTAAAAAGATCAGACTGTTAAATATAGACCTAAGTGGGCAGTCTAAAAGTTGCTTTTTTCCCATGTTCATAACTATTTTTCCCTGCTAAGGCTGACCTTGGAATCGCATGTACAAGTTACCATACACTTACTCTTTGCAGGCAGTGGAGACGTGGGTCGGTACAGTGTATTTACAGTCCATGATCATGGTGAGGGTTTCACTGTCATTGGCTTCCTGGAAGGGAGGCTGTCCACATACCAGCATGAAGAGAATGACTCCTAGACTCCAGATATCTGCAGCACGAGAAGCAAGATAGTGAGAAAAAACACGGCTAAAACAGCTAGTTTCTATATCTTCAAATTAAAGCTACTCACTAATTAAAACTAACAGCATGAGAGTTGATTAATCCAGACAGCTATCTACAAAGGTATGCACCATTTAATGGAGCAGACCAAATGGACATTGACCGGACATTACCAAAGTCACAGTCTTTTTATGCTACCATAATGTAAATATAAATGATATTTTCACAAGAAAACTGCATGCAAACAATATGGAAATGCCTCAGGGATTCCACTGAAAACGAGTAGAAGCCTAAATTGTAAATTATGGAAATACACAATAATTATAAAAAAAAATAAAGTACTTAATGGGGATAGAACTTAAGGGGATAGTAGGATGGACCTGGGACTTCTGTTTGGCAGAAGCAAAAATTTCATTGACAGGCAGTATTACGAACTACATGGAAGATCAGTCAGATAAGAGAGGCTCAATGTGAACCAGCTTATATAGCTATAGGTTGGAGGAAATATATAGGTAGTCGGGGACCAACGAAGGAGTACGACTTACAGTAAGACCGGCACAAACTGACAATTACAAAGTTAGATCATTATGTCACAGAAAACAAAGCCATGTGTGATCTCCTGGCAGCTCATATGACCAACCAACACTCTATAAGAAAGGTAACTTAAGAAAACCAATACATATTTTTTTTAATATATGTGTTTTCTTAATTACTTTTCTTAGTGTTGGTTGGTTGGTCATGAGAGCTGCGAGGAGATGCACAACTGGCTTTGTATATTTATTTTGTCACTATAGATAATAGTGGGGAGAAAAGAACATCACTAAATATTTTACTGAAACACCTTGCAAAACTAACCCTGGTGCATAGCTTAATCAGAATCCTGCTGTAATTAAGATTGAGAAAGCAAAAATACTTTGAGTAGAATTTTCATTATGCAGGCACACTCAGGGGATTTCTCAGAAACTCCTACATGCGAGAGTTCATTCTGGGACAACCTAGCAAGAGCAGTGCTGCAACAGAGACAGAAACGAGCAATACTGATGCCTGGGGGTTAATTCATACTGAATTTTACACCAACTACACTTAAAATGTTAACGGACATTCCAAGGTAGACAAATTGGGATAAAGTATGAATATAAAAAACAAAGTATCAACAGTCCACTGTCATTAACTTTTATAGACAGTACACTTAACAGGACAACTCGGTCAAATGGAAACCTTGTCAAATTAAATTTCCTGGAAGCAGTAAAAGATAATGCCAAGAGCAAACAATCGAAAGTATTAATGGAACCACAAAAGGAATTAGTAGGTTCTTCAAGGAATTCAATGTGACTACTATGCAAAAAGGTAAAATGGTAGTTCCCAGTTCAACTGTGTCCTAAAATCTGGTGGCAGGTACAAACAAACTGGGAAGGTTTATTAAACGGAACATTTGGTAGACAAATGAGATGTGAAAGCACCAGGAATCGAGAACTCAAGCACTATTTCTTGAAAATATAAGTAGAAACAGAACCCTTGGGGGGGGGGCTAATGACATGGGATTTAACTTGTCAAACAAAACTCATCACCAACAACCCGAGGAAAACAAGGTTGCCGGCTAAGAGGACGAATCCTTGATTTGAATAACTGAAGACATGATATTCAGTCCCTGAAAAGTACTCGCATGACCAAATGATTCTGCTGGAAATGTTGCCATGTGTCATTCTTAACAAACAAGATGAAGTCTGAGAAAAAACTCAATCAACTCGCCACCATTTAATAACAGGGTGTTGTCTGCAGATAAAGGACAGGAAAGATGACGGTCATTTACCCCAACCAGATAATGCACAGTGTACACACTGAAACTTTTGATTCCATCACTATGAACAGGTTTGGGTGGTCCCCCAAGTCATTTTTTCAGGATGATAAGCATGTTGCCACAGAAGCACAGTGTGTCAAAGGTTACCCCCCGCCCCCCAAAAAAAGTCAAGCTCACAAAGTACAGATCAACATCTGACTGAAAATTTAATGGTGGGAATTAACAATTCATTGTTGTCTAAAGGCAAGCCTGAGAAGAGCAAACACCTACTAATTGTGATTTTATTTTTCCTCTACTTGTTCTGGTCTGCAAAATAATAAATCATTATGTATGGCCATTAGGAGAAGTCAACCATAACTTTAGCAATGCTGATATTTCTCCATGTTGGTTTATGTAACAGGACTGTGTCGCTACCGATATGAATAATGGAACTACAGCCCAGAAGGTGGTAGGGTTCAATCTTCAACCTCTGCCACCTGCCAATCTTTGGGGTCCTTGAACAATACTCGTAACCCACAATTCTTGGACTGGTAGATTGTATCATCTAAGTCACGCTGGATAGTGTCTCGGCTAAATTATTAACTAAATGTAATGAGGGATGCTTTTATTCCACACTGCCCTGAACAGATCCTGGTCAAAGAAGCCAGGTAACAGCTCCCTCAGCTTAGGCTAAACCAGAGCTACATGTTGACTAAAAGAGAAACCGTGGTACAGTCTGTCTGTGACAGCGCTCATACTGGGATTGTTCATCTTTGCTGACCCATAAAGCTCCATCCTGCAGGAATTGCTTCTTATATAGGATGAAATTTATTGCAGAAATAAGGTGGCCTCAAGCATGCTTTTCTATTAAGCATGTAGTCACTTGCATTGCAGCAAACTCACACCGTCATAGCCTTGGGCCCACATCCAACGTATTTGAAAATAGTTCGATCATTTTAAATTACGAGGTGATAAGCCAATTAATATTCATTCGTGCCTATTCACGTAATGTTTGTTCTTTTGCCTGGCACACTGGTAGACATAAATGGAAAGAAAAGAAACATATGTCGTGAAGAATTTATCCAAGTGCTTGTCCTGTACATATTTAATTTTTATCCACACATAAGATGAGAAGAAGCCCAACAACCCGCTCATTGCGGCAGTTATCATTGTCAGCACATTTCCGGATTATAGTCCAACTCTGTGACGCTGAAATTTATCTCTTCCTGGCTTTAGCAATCTGACATAGCCTACTAAACTCCACCCTAATACACATGAAGACTAGTAGTCTCTGCCACAGAATACAATTACTGCAATACCTTACACACTCAATTTCTGTGGACCAAATACACCAATGGCCAACATTTTCAAAACCAGCTTGCTCCAGCAGCGTATTTCAGTAAGGTGCAGGTGTCCAAAACATCCACTTGAATCCTATACCTAAGGTTTTCACAGCAGAAGATTGCCCAGAGCATCACACTCCTTTTCAACCAGGCGCTCCTTCCCACAGTGCACGCTGCGCTGTCCCACTTAACCAGGTAAATGGCATATTAAACCCCAGATGCCCCCATTAGACATGAGAAAAACCACTGTCCCCCAACAACGTGTTGCCCATTCAATTCTGTAACCTCCTCGTACTAGAGCGTCCCTCCGAAGCCAAGCTGTTTTCAGAGCTGGTTAACCTTGTCAAACCATCTATAAGGAATGGGTCTTGTAAAATAAATCTCCCATTCCTACGCCAATCCATTCTACAACTAAAAGAACCGACTGTTCCCCTCATCATCGGATATATCCCAGACCTTGACAGCAAACTTCCATGAGCATAATATTATTTATGATGATATTTTGGATCCTCATGTAGACGTAAGTCATGTTAAGGTCCTATGAAGTAACACAAACAAATCTTGGAGTCACCAATTGTCTTACGCCCCAAACCACAGAAAAAAATTGGGAAACTATTTCATTGGCACACAGTAATGAACCCTGATATTTCATGTTTCTGTCAAAAATTCATTTCATTTTGTTTTATAAACTCCATTGCTGCATTAGACAAGGCCCGCAACACATCCATAAAAGTTGGGGCAGTTTAAGGCTGTAATGAGGTTTTGTCCTTAAAGCAGTATGCAATAAAACCTGAGTCTTTGAGGAGCAAAGTTGGGCAGAGGATCTCCATTTTGTCAACAAATGGATGAGATAATTATTGAAAAGTTTAAAAAATGTTCTTCAAAGGTTCTTTGAAAACAATGTTTCTCACTGAAAGATTGGAAGGGATTTAAATATTTCTTCCTCTGCAGAACATATCAGTAAATGATTCAGGCTATCTGGAAGAATTTCAGTACATGAAGGGCAAAGCCGCCAAAGTTGGATACCCGTGATCTCTGATCCCTCGAATGGCACTGCATTAAGAACTGTCATTCATCAATAGCTGACAGAACCACATGGATAAGGGGTAACTTTGGCAAACCTTTGTCAAGCACTACAATACAGAGTTAGATTCATAAATGTCACTTTACTACACAAAGACGCTTTATGTTAACCGTGCCCTGAAACAGCGGCAACTTCTCTGGGCTCTGAGGCATCTGGGATGGAGCATCACACAAGAGAAACGTGTAATGTGGTCAGATGAATCAATTTTCCAGACCTTTTCTTGAAAGAAATAGATGCCGTCTGAGCCAGACCAAAGACCAAAAGGACCATTCAGATTTCTGTCAGCCACAAGTCCAAAAGCCACACTCTGTCATGGTATGGGGGTTGTGTCAGTGGCCTCAACAATTAATTTACACTTTTGTGTTTAGAGCAACATACAGTGGTGCTTAAACGTTTGTGAACCTTTGTGATTTTTCTATATTTCTGCATAAATATGACTTAAAATATCATGGGATTTTTTCACACAACTCCTAAAAGTAGATAAACAGAACCCAGTAAAACAACTGAGACAAAAATATTATACTTGGTCATTTATTTATTGAGGAAAATGATCCAATATTACATATTAGTGAGTGGCAAAAGTATGTGAACCCTAAATTGGCTGGGGCAGTTTCATTTAACTGAATGACAGGCAGGGTGTTTTTCAATCAATGGGATTCAATCAGGTGTGAGTGGGCACCCTGTTTTATTTAAATAACTAGAGCTCAATCAAAGTCTGCTCTTCACACACGTTTGGTGGAAGTGGTATCATGGCACGAAAAAAGGAGATTTCTGAGCACCTTCAGAAAAAAGAGTTTTTGAATGATAATCAGGCTGAAAAGTTTAAAAAATAAACAATAAAAAACCTCTCTAAAGAGTTTGGACTCCAATCCACCGCAGGACAGATTGTGCCCCAATGGAGAAAAATTCAGACTTGTTACCTCCTAGGATGGGTTGCACAACAAAGAATCACTCCAAGATTCCAGCCGTGTATATGTTGGGTGGGTCACAAAGGACCCCAGGGTACTCTAAGCAACTGAAGGCCTCTCTCACATGGCTAACTGTTAATTTTCATGAGTCCACCAACAGAAGACACTGACAACAATGTGTGCATGGCAGGGTTTGTAAGGAAAAGCCACATACCTCCAAAAAGAACAGTGCTGCTCGTCACTGCATTTTTTCTAAGATCACATGGACCAAGCCAGAAGGCTACTTGGAAGAAGGTTGTTTGTGGACGAAAGAGACCACGAATAGAACTTTTTTGGTTAAAAGCAAAGTGTTAATTGTTTTCGAGAAAGGAAAACACTGCATTCCAAGCAATAAGAAACCTTCATCCCATGGTGTGGTAGTATCAGGTTTGGGCCTGTTTGCTGCATCTCTGGCCACACGGCTTTTGCCGTCATTGATGGAAACAATGAATCTGACTACATATCAGAGATTCTAAAGACAAAAATGTCAGTACATCTGTCCATGGAACTGAATTCTCCAAGCGAAGGTGGGTCTTGCACAAGACCATGACCTAAGCTCAACAAGTCATTCTACAAAGATGGTTCAAGAAGACTAAATGTAATGTTTTTGGAATGGCCAATTCAAAGCCTGACTTAATCAATTGAAATGTTGTGGAAGGACTGAAGCAAGCAGTTATTTGAGGAAACTCACCAACATCCCAAGTTGAAGCTTGTTCTCTGTATGGAGAATGGGCTAAAAAGGTCCTCCAAGCCGTGCGCAGGACTGATCAACAGTTTACAGGAACGTTTTTAGTTAGGTTTTGCAGTTATTGCTGCAACAGGGAGGGTCACACCAGATACTGACATCAAGGTTCACTACGTTGCTACTCACTAAGTGTAATTATTGGATCTTTTTCCTCAATCAATAATGGCCACGTATAATATTTTTGTGTCCATTTGTTTACTTGGGTTCACTTGATCTCCCTTTTTGGGACTGGTGTTAAAATGTTTGTCGATGTTTTCGGTCATATTTTATATGCAAAATATATAAAAATTCTAAAGTTTTCACACTTTCAAGCACCACTGTATGCTGCTTTCAAGAGGATATCTTTTCCATAGGCGTCCAAAATTGTTTGAACATGAATTTTGTTCCAAGGCAGATAAAGTACAATACGGGACTGGCCTGCCTGCATCCTGACCTTCCCCCCATAAGAGGGAGTGGAGCATTTCAGAATAAAAAATATTACGATGACCATGTACTACTGCACTCCTAAAAGACCGTTTGCAGGCAGAAGGGGAACCCAAAAAAAAATAAACAATGGCCTAAACCTGGTCATACATTCTTGGTCAGCAGAGCCAGAGAATTCTTGGTCCAGGTAAACAAGTTCACCCATCACACCCTTCTCCACCTGCCTTGACATTTCAATTAAATGGCTTGTTTTGGTACAATGATCACCAAATATTAATTTGTTGGTGTTTAACATCCATTCCTATCCAGATCTTGATCTTATACCAGCTATCTCAAATAACAAGTTATACACTAGGGGACATGTTATATATTAAAGAGACTTTGCTGCCAGTTACATAGCAGAAGACTTTCCAGCTCAGAGTAATCGTAAGCCTGAGCTAAGACTTGCACACCTCACCTGCTGGACCCCAGCATGCTGCCTTATTTAAAACTCTGGAAAAGGTCACCGCCCAGGACTGCACCAAGCATGCCGTGGTGTCCAATACATGAGCTGTGTGAAACAAACTGAAAATCAAAACTTTAGCCATGTCTCACGGCAGGTTTCACAACACAAATTCTGAGCATGGAGCTGAGGGCAGAGTGTGAGGAAGCAACATCTCCAGGGCCATAATCTCCATCCAGTTTCATTTCAAATGCCGCATAAAATGCCGACAGGATTGCTTAAAATCACCCCCATCTGGCGTGAGGAATTGTAGGTGGCCTTAATCGCATAGACTGAACCGTCCGAAAGTCACAGACATTTCATTAAGGCCACAGGGAATGGTCTCACCATGTGAAAAAGGAGCGTAATAGGACACCTTTAAATGTTAATAAATGCTACTTTTTTGCAACCCTGAGGACTCCTGTAGGTCCCCACCCATTACAGTGAGAATCAAATGACAGATTGTATAGAACGCATTGTACTGAAGTATGGAAATTGCAAATAAAAATGCAGTTTCTTGCTTTTACTTCATTACAGACAGAATGAACCCAAGATATTTCATGGTTTTTGTCCTGGTTAACTTCATTACATTTGTTGTTAAACATTCATTCCTGCATTTCAGGCCTGCAACACGTTACAAAATGTGGTAATGAGGTAAGCAATGAGGTAATAAATAAATAAATAAATAAAGATGTACTTTCAAACAGGTGATGTCAACAAGTGATTGTAATCATGAAAGGCCGAGTCTTTGAGGACCAAATACGGGGGAGGCTCTCCAGGTGGTCAATAAATGCACGAGAAAATGACTGAAATGTTTAAAAACAATGTTTCTCACAATAAGACTGGCAGGGATTTCATCCTGTGCATTACAGAATAGCATTAAACAATTCAAGGAATCTGGAGGAATTTTAGAGTAAAGAGCAAGGGTGCAAGCCTAAACTTGAACACCCACGATCTCTGATCCTTCAGACGACACTACATCAAGAACCATTAATCATCAATAGCTGATCTAACCACATGGACAAGGGATTTTTTGTGCCAAAGGTACTTTGAGATTTTATGCTGGCAACATATGCTGGCTTCAATATATGACATATTCCAGGGAAGACCACGCATTTTTTCAACAAGACAATGCAAAAGCACATGCTGCACACATTACAAAGGCATGGCTGTGGAAGAAGAGGGCACCAGTACTGGAATGGCCTGTCTGCAGCACTTACCTGTTCCCAACACAAAATGTGTGGAGAGTTTTGAAACAAAAAAACCACCACCCCGTAATTTTCCACACCTCAATGTTTACAACAAGAATGGGACAAAATAACACCCGAAACACTTGTGAAGCACACAAAACGTCTTTTAAGTGTTGTGAGAAGGACTTCTTTTGTAATGTGTTGCAGGCCCGAAATGCAGGAATGAATGTTTATTAACAAATGAAATTAAGCTGACCAGACAAAACATGAAATATCTTGGGTTCATACTGTCCGCAAATAAATAAATGTCCACGTAAATGTAAAAAACAGTGCATACATGCATGTAATAATCCGATAATTTATTCTGATTATTCAAGTGGTCATGTATACAGCATACTCTAGAAATCAGATCAAGAGAGCAGGATTTTACCCCAGAAATCAGACTAGTGCACTAATGTTCCTCCATGGTTGCCAGGTCCTATTTCTAACGGCTTTATTTGACTTTAGCGGTGTACCCCAAGCTGGATCTGGCAACCCCGGAATTAAAGGCAGTGAAACGGCTATCAAACTCTTTGTGGAGACTCTGAAATGGGGTATATACTGTACACGAGAACATTAATGATTTGACTATTTAATATTAAAGTACTAAATTTGTCACATGGCTGGCTGCAAAGTAGAAATCCGATTACTGCCCGAGGCATCTAAACCTGGAGGTTTCCTATTATCTGATTGTTAAATGCATGTAATTCTGCATTTTCTGCAGTTATCGGATTACCGTATTCGGAGCACTCCTGGTGTTTGACTGTCCCAACTTTTTTGTACATGCACAGTTGTAGCAGTCGAATGTTTGGAAACACATCAGGTGCAATCAGATCAGTAATAACTGACATGATAAAAGACAACAGATGCTTATATAACAACTTACTAAGAGAACGCCCCATTCAATCTAATCCTACTAGTGAAAAGACTATTCATCACGTACAGCCTTTGCACTCCCATAAAACCACAGACGTACTGCATCAGCCTGTAACAGGTCACTGGATTCAACTGCTGCACAAAATTTATGATTAATTAGCAACAAGATAAAGAGACCGGCAACGAGGATCAAATAAATATAACTAACGTGGAATGATGGACAAGTGCTACACAAAGATGAAACAACAGGGCTACTTGTGTGAGCTGTCAGCATGTAATGCTCTGTCTGTCAGCTGGGTTTGAACGTATTTTCTTTTTTTAAAACAAAGGGGTTTAGATCAGCTGCAAATGGCAAACGCTTAGCTATTTGCTGCTGTTGTTGACAGTTGATGCTGTCTCAACATCTCTGGTACCTTGCTTAGGGTCAGTAAGCGAAAACTACCAACAGTCCAGACTCTCCCTGTCTCGCTCTCTCTCTGTGTCTGTCTCGCTCTCTCTCTCTGTCTCGCTCTCTCTCTCTGTCTCGCTCTCTCTCTCTGTCTCTGTCTCTCTCTCTCTCTGTCTCGCTCTCTCTCTCTGTCTCTGTCTCTCTCTCTCTCTGTCTCTCTCTCTCTCTGTCTCTCTCTCTCTCTGTCTCTCTGTCTCTCTCTCTCTCTGTCTCTCTCTCTCTCTGTCTCTCTCTCTCTCTGTGTGTGTAATGGTAGCAGGTGTTGCTATAGCAACCAGCAGGCTGGATTAATCACCCAGTGGGCAAACTGCACTGTGTCTGGCTGGCGTGTGTAAGATCAGGAAGACACTGTGCTAAACATAGTTCCACCGCATCTCCCCCCCATTTTCCTGCTGCTTCACTCATCACTCTTTATCTGCATTATTATGCTTCCTCTCGCTCATTCCTCAAGCTTCAGCAGGGAGGAGCCAGCTCTCAGAGCAAAAACAGTCCGGAGGTAAGCAAGAAGTAAAGAAGACATGCCAGTGGCGGCTCAGGCAGCAAGAGTTAGACTGGCAGGCATGCAAACATATGCGCCTCAATTATGGTTTAATAAGCGATTTGGGAATTTGTCTCTCAGCAGTTGGAGCTTGTGTACTCCCAGTGCAATCATTACTCCACCAGCCAGCATCTGAACTACTCAGTAACAGGAGCAGAGAGACAGCAGACAAGATGCAGTCCACCATGGCACTGCAGAGGCACTAAAAGGTTATGTGAGGACACACAAGCCCAAACATTCAAACAGCGAACACACTTGCAGACACACGCTGAGCCACTTAACACTAATTAGGCATCAACTACCAAGTCTGGCTTGAGTATTGCTGGTGATCATGTTTCTGTGAAAAACCACAAGGGCTGATAATGAACATCAGACGTAAATAATAACACGTAACATTATCATCAGAAGAATTATTGTAAAAAACAATATTTTAATTCCAATTTAGTTAGAAGGAACCACATGACCGTTAGAGTTTGACAACCTAGCAAGCACTACTTGCGATAGTTATATAATCACCATATAGCCTAATTACCAGAATGATTATCAGAATGAGTTATAATGATAGCAATATTAATTGAAATTAATTGATTAAATGGCCCTTCTTCCTTCCATAAAATCAGGAGGTTGTGTGTATGCAGTGTATACACACTGATGTTTGTGCGTGCATGCATGTGTATAAATAGATTTTAGAAATTATTTTATTTTTTCCAATAATACATATGGCACCTTACATACGCACATTATGTCTATCAAGTAACGTCATGTCTGTGATTTACACGTGAAATACTGTCACGTGTGCATACCTCATGCCCTGTCATGCAGCTATACATGTATGCATCCTCTCATTATCTTTATTGCATGCACTATATCCACAATAGCTTTTTATTATTTACTATTAATAGAAAGTTAATAATTATAATAAAGGTTCAGCAGAGATATAGAATGCATCTAACACACACACACACACAACATACATACACACTCACACATTGTGTGTGTACTAGAGCAGTGATGTTTTTGGGGCTGTCGCTGGGCAACACCGGACTTTCAACTCCCTCCACAAACGTTCTATGGGGTTGAGGTCTGGAGACTGGCTAGGCCCTCCAGGACCTTGAAATACTTTTCTCCAGAGCCACTCCTTCGTTGCCCGAGCGGTTGCGTTTGAGATTATTGTCATGCTGGAAGACCCATCCACGTTCCCATCTTCAATGCTCTCACTGATGGAAGGAGGTTTTTGGCTTAAAATCTCATGATACATGGCCCCCAGTTCATTCTTCCCTTAACACGGATCAGTCGTCATGTCCCCTTTGCAGAAAAACAGCCCCAAAGCATGATGTTTCCACCCCCCATGCTTCACAGTAGGTATGGTCGTTCTTGGGATGCAACTCAGGCATTCTGCTTTCCTCTAGCTGAGTTTTTACCAAAAGGTTCTATTTTGGTTTCATCTGAACCACATGATATTCTCCCTCCAATCTTCTTCTGGATCATCCATATGCTCTCTGGCAAAATTCAGATGGGCCTGGACAATGTACTGGCTTAAGCAGGGGGACAAACCTGGCACTGCAGGATCTGAGTCCCTCTCGGCATATGGTATTACTAATGGTAGCCTTTGTTACTTTGGTCCCAGCTCTCTGCAAGGCATTCATCAGATCCCTCCGTGTAGTTTTTGGGATTTTTTCCTCATTCCTCACCGTTTCTCATATCATTTTGACCCCATGGGATGAGATCTTGCGTGGAGCCCCAGATCAAGGGAGATCAATGGTCTTATATGTCTTCCATTTTCTTACAGTAGGTAGGAGAACTTTCCTTTAGGTTAGACAGCACTCAGGTCCTGTAATAAGCTGCTCCAGCAAATAAGTGTAGCAGGTCAGTATAAAAGCAGTACTGTATTAGGGTTGATTTTAGATCAGAAATGTTGACTCTAATGCACCAAAATGTCTTATTTTGGGAGAAAAATAAAAAAAGATGATTGAATTAAAGAAATCAATTATTGTTGCAATTAAGACGTCAATTAAAATGTATACTATTTAATTACCTTTCAGGCTCAGTATTACAAAACGTAAGACTTTTTAAAGAGCTGTAAGATGACAGGCAATGTTTCAGTAATATTTCATGTTTAAAAAACATTTATAAACTCAGGCATATACATCATACAACCTTAGAATATACTTAATTATTATTTTCATTAAATTAATTACAACTGCATTGTTAATTAAACATTGTCACAACTATTGCAAAATTTCACTGAAATTAAACAACTCTGTTTCTAGTAACAACTGTATGCATTATATATTATATTCATTCACTCACTTTCTTCTCCGTTTATTCCTGAACAGTGTGTGTGTGTGTGTGTGTGTGTGCCTTATGATGGATTTGCGCCTTGTCTAGGGTTATTCCTGCCTTGGGCTAGACACTGGCTCTGCCGCATTTAATTTTAATTATTATTTAAATCAATAAAAGTACACATTTTCTACTACCCATTTTTTGTAATTAACATTATTTAATCATCTAAAAACAATGGGCTTCACCAAGCCTTTCATCTTCACTCTATTACCCCCACTCATTGAGCATTGAGTGACATGGCAAAGAAGAAGCAATCTGAAGCTTGAGTATTCGAAGCACCAATTGTCTCTCACAGATGAGCGACTCCACAGGTCGAACCGCAGAGAGTGAGTCCAAACTGCATAAAACTTAAAACACCTCACATAATATTAAGGATTTGTCACAGAATAAGTCATAAATGAATAACTAAATTTTGAAAAAAAAAAATTTTTTATTTATATATATATATATATATATATATATATATATATATATATATATATATATATATACTATATATATATAATATATATAAACACAAATCAAATTAAAAATAAGCTTTCACCTTTTTAGTGTTAAAGCACCACTGTTCCTTTGTTGTCTGGGTGCAAGAGGTGCACTTACTTTCCTGTTAAACTACAGCCATCAGGCTAAAAGGCTAATGACAGTTTTACTCATGAAGGATTTCTTTCTATAAACAAACAGTGGGGGCCAAAGTCTGTCATCACAAGCACCAATTGCAAATTTTCTTGGCCAAGTCTGATTTTTTAAACACTTGATCAGCCGATTCCGATTTACTCTTTCTGTCTAAAGATTATTAATTACATCACACAGAAACATTTTTGTTCAACTTTTGTTTTGATGGAAACTTCTTCATTACTTGAACAGGACAGCAGTGACTATGGGATTGGACCTGGATCTGCACACTAGCTAGCTTTAATCTCTTTGCCTTTGTTAGTTTTGTCAAATTCCACATATTCAGTAAATGCTGTTTTAACCATAAAATTAAATTCGTTGTTCCGAATGTTTTCAGAGATGCTCCTCCACAGCTTATTTTTGTTACGTATGTATTGAAACAGCAGGCTCTGAAGAGCTTCCACACTGAAGACATGGCTGTGACCAAAAATGGATCCCTACCCCCTCTTTACTACTGTATTCTCAACACAACCAAATTCAAGCACGTCCTCATCATTAACATACGTCAGTTAACAGAACTCAAGACAAACAGAAAAATATTTTCCTATGTTAGGCAAATTTGAATGCACCTGTCGCCTCAACGTTAAGACAGCAATGCAAAACAGCATTCTGACAGCAGTGTTCAAAATGGTAAACGTTATTTGGAATGTGAACAGGTGCACATTAATAGTTTCTTGAGGCTGTTTTTAAATCTTCAGCAAGCGGTAATGTCAAAACATTCCTAGTTAGAGCTAGAAACACGTGTGATGACATCGCCGACTGCCTATGTGTGTATATTTCAGAAGTCTTTGCTGGACTGAAGACATATTTTCACTTCCCGTTTCAAGTTTGTATATGCATCGATAATTAGTTGATGTTTGTGTAGTGTATAATTAAGTGTAAAGAAATTAAATATAGTATAATATTGTAACTAACAACTGACTGGAATTATTACAGAATTTAAGAATTTGGGAGTGGCCTACACCTGATACAATCTCACATGATACAATCCACACAACTGTGGGTGAAGGAATTTGCTGAAGGGACCAACAGTGGCAGCTTGGCAGTGCTGGTTAGTAGTTTAGTACCTTAACTATACCTCAATACTAGGGCTGCAACTAACAATTATTTTAAAAATTGATTAATCGGTCGATTATTATTATTTTTTTCGATTAATCGATGAATCGGGTTTAAAAAAAATAACAAAACCTTTCCATGTCTTTATTCAGAAATATAACATTAAATAACAGAGAAAATAAGTGCTTACAATAAATGAATAATAATAAATTAAATATATTAATAAATTAAAATAACAAATTAAATAATAAAGTAAAACAAGTGAATTGCTGATGCAAACACTACATACAACTCATTCACTCCCTTTCTTTAGGAACTTTGCATTGCAGGCCAAAAATGTTATCATGTCAACATGCTCCTGGCTAAAGCTGGCTCTCTTTTTAGATACTATATTTCCTGCCGCAGAAAAACGCTCAGACAGTGTTGAAGTAGCAGGAATGCATAAATAGGACTTGGCTAACCTGGCCAATATAGGATATCTGTCTCTGAACTCCATCACTGTCATTATCCAGCTAACCAGCATCACCCCTGCTATCCCGGTTCGCATAGTATGAGTGCGCCGTTACGTTTCCTCACTTCAAAACAGAACAAACTTGGGATATTGTTGTGACTTGCGCTGTTGCTGAGCTCCGATCATCCTCATCGGTGACTGCAACATGTTTTCGTTTCGTTTCGAGGGCTGTATCAGCACCGGTCAGATCACTTTTGCAAAGCTTGCATGTTACACATGTTCCTACACTTTTGAGGACTTAAGCCAAACTTTCTTCTCTGCGTCGGTCATAATTTATTTAACTCTTAACGCTAACTCGATTTGAAGATTCCGCGTCCGCGCCGGCTCCGCCTCGCTCCGTTCAATCGCTTGGAATTTTTTTTTCCAGCGTGAAATGCCGCAAGTAACGTAACCGGATATGATAAGGCGGGGGAAACATAAATCATGTGACACAACGAATCGATAATGAAATTTGTTGTCGACACTTTTAATAATCGATTATTATCGTTGTTGCAGCCCTACTCAATACCATCAGTGCTTATTTAAATTCCATAATCATCACAGGGCCTCAGGGTCTTATTGTTCTTCACAAGGACAGAGCCTGCTGCCAGGGATGTAGCTTTCCATTGCCTCCCAAGTTCAAAACTGGTCCAATAAACACCACAAGTTCAGTGTACTTCATGGATGCCCCAATCACCAGGCCTGAAAACAATACAGCAACCTATAGGATGGCGTCAGATGGGACAGTCATTGCATCAGTGTGAGGCTGGCAAATCTGTAGCATGCACAAGATGCAATTGTTAGACTAAAGCAGGAACATACAATTAGAATTCTGTTCCTACTAAAGTGGCCAGTGAGTGCATATGACCTTGTTCAGACAAGAGTATGAATGCACAATAGATTGAGTGATGGGGTAGGAGACAACGTAAGCTCTAACTAGATATACAGAGAATGCATGTATGCACTGAAAAACCAATGATTTAACTAGTAAAATTTACCAAATCAGTAGGAATCCTGACATTCAAATGGCAACACCAGCAAATATGACACTAAAAAAAAGTAGCAGATGACTATCTATTTTAAACCTCCGGAGGCAGGCAAGTTTTTGTTGCATTTTTGCACCCAAGAGGATGTACTTCCAAACAGAAAAGCTTTGCCACTACAAGGGCTATATTACAAGACATGTTAAGTGGGCTGTCTTGTTTTCTGACACGCATCAAACTAGATTAAAGGCAGTGTTGTCATATCTGAAATTAGAGCCTGAGCTTTTAACTCATACCCAATGTGTCATTGTGGCATGAAAAGAATATTTTGTAAGTTGTGTTGAAACATTCAAGCTTTCCACTCTAATATTTCCAACATTATTTATGAAATGTTTTGTAATCCAAAATAGATTAGATAAAACACATTTGGTTTACAAATTAAAAAGTCCCACTAATGTAAAAAGGCACCTGGCAGTATGAACAGAATGTCTCAATTATGGTCGTTATGAGTTCTTCCTTTCCATTGTACCCTTCACAGCAAAGAGCAGAGTGGCTTCATAAACATTTCACTAAATCTTTTATTTCAGTTACTGAGAGACTTCATAGTAAAAATGTCAAAATAAATTTAAAAAAATATTCAAAGAGGAAAGGTGCTGAAAACCAAAAGTTCAATTCTTTTTATTCTCACACACGTATGGCATCCATGACAAACCAATAGACAAAAAATAAATTCAAACCAGACAAAAGCAACAAAATTCAAATTTACAAGCTGACAGTAATTAGGAAGCTGGGGAGAGCTCTGCTGTTGTGCAGTTCATGAAGACAATTCCTTTCCGTTAGATTTTGACATGCAAAATCAATACCTAATTAAAATCCCAAATCATTACACAACCTCAAACTTGTTGCTGTCAGAAATGTTCAGGGTCATGCAGTACAATGAGCCAGGAAATTTATGTTCTCCACAAGCACACTGTATGAACCTGAATAAAAACAAGCTTCTAGTAACATATTTCCTTGCACTGTACCACAATGACATACCAAGGTGCCTTTTCTGACGTAAACCCATATAAACACTATAGGTGGGTACAAACACAGCATTTTCCATGCATTCAGCAGCACAGCATCAAGATAAAACACATACACTAGATTTGTAGCACGTTCTAGGTGCTTCTTTGAACAAGAGCATTTTAATGAATGACTCAAACAGATTTCCAAACAGCCCAATGAAAATCTTTCCAGTCTGAACTAAACTGGTTAGATTCTGACAGCATTACTGGAACCCAAAGCTGTGAAAACACAATTAGTCATACTGAATGGAACGTTTATGAATTACTCACTATGGGTTCAATCAATCCATTGATCTAAAGTCTTTCCTAAGTCCATAAGGTGGTAATCGTTACGCATGAACAAGTTTAATCATGGGGTTTATACATTATGTTATCTTAACTGGATCTGGACAGTGGTAGCCTAGCGGGTAAGGCACTGGACTGTGGACCAGAAGGTCCTGGGTTCAAATCCCACCTCTGCCAAGCTGCCACTGTTGGGTCCTTGAGCAAAGCCCTTAACCCACAATTGTTTGGATTGTAAGATTGTACCAATTGTAAGTCGCTCTGGATAAGGGCGTCTGCTAAATGCTGTAAATGTAACTGGGTCTCCACAACATTACTGAATGTACTAAAATCTAACTTAAAACAAAGCCTCCCTTTATAATGCACAGCACTGATATTTGCTTACCAACATTATCACAAAATAACTGAATTATAAATAAATTACTGTATAATACAAAATAAAAATCTGTCTTTTAACTCCGGATGTTGTGGCCATAAACAGCCAATCAACAGGGTTACCTCAACAGACAAGGCAAAAGTTTAAGAGCAGAAGTTACTTGCTCATTAGCTCACATTTGTTCTACGTTGGTTGATGTGTTTAGAGACATTGTGCAAGTTACTTGTGTTTGTGTGTATGACATTTCACTTATTTGTAACAAGCTGTAAATGTTTGTTTTATTTCATATCATATAATCAGCATTATAATTTGAGTACGTCTGACTACTATGGACTTTGTCACATGACCCAAGACCAATCAAGCATTTATGGTGTCACCAGAAGAATATTGTGAAATTATGCTGAGATGGTATGGATCACAGATGTTGCTTAAACTCCGAGTCCATGCCAGTTCAACTGTCATTACAGCAAAAGCAGAAACATGCCAAACTCTAAAGCCACTCTAAACCCAAATCCAGAACAGAGATTATCTTTCAACTCAAGCTGACCCACTTCCACAGGTTCTCATTCACACCATTCAGCCCCACCACCCAATTTTTTTGTTCAGCCTAATAAGTTGACACTCAAAAATACTAAACATCCCACCATAATTTCAGAAACCACATTTACTGGACTTCATCTGATAGGAAAGCAGACCTATTCCTGTGTTCTCCAATCTATGGTACACACTTCAGCAAATACTTTCAGCCCTCTGACTAATATTTTCTTTTGGGGACATGAATAGTTTATCATTACATTTCATTCTCCCATTCCAATTTTTAGACTGAGTAACAAATTACAAGAGGCCGCATTTGATGTCTGTTCAAACTGTAGTCACATTCACTGGTGTACTGAGATGGTTGCTATAGAATCGCCTATTCAAATCATATTTTTCCATTACCATGTTATTATTTTTTAATTGAACTAACTTTAATTAAATGTATGATAATGCAAACGTATGAAATTGTTTTTTTTTTACTTGCAAAGCTAATACAGTCAATATAGAAGGATTTGTTTTCTGGAGGGTGTTCAGCCATGACTGACTTACACTTGCATCACTGAGCAGATGCCCTTATTCAGAGTGACTTAAAATTGTTGCAGTCTTACAATACGAGCAACTGTGGGTTATTTACCTTGCTCATGGAACCAACAATGGCAGCTTGGCAGAGGTGGGATTTGAACCCTGGACCTTTTTGTCCATAGTCCAATACCTTAACCACTTGGGTACAAGATGTTTGCCTGCAATGTCATCATTTATTAAGATATGAAGGTCCAATTAAATCCGTTTCATTTTTTTTCTCCCCCAAACTCCATTATTCTTTCCCTTGGATTTTCTTTTCCACCATTCTGACTTCAGGTTTTTAATTGTATTTTTTCTTGAAGAAAATAACTGCAATAAAACAAACAGCAGCAAAATGTCACCTTTGTATTTAATGAAATTGCTGCTATAACATTTAGCAACATCAAAAATGATTTAAATGAAAGTCCTTAAAGGCAAGATTCAGGGTTTAAATTTTAAAACTCTAGGTCTTTTTAGTAACACCCTTAACACCCTTCATTAGGACACTTGTGGCCTGTGTTTTGCAATTAAGACTAGAGATGCATAAAACACAAAGTCTAACACTTCCTCATAATCGACATGCATCAGCACCGGTCTCATAAACAAACATCTGAATGGCTGAGCCGTGTTTAAAGCTCCACACAAACAGAATTAGTGAAATATGCACGATGCTGTTTGTGTGGCTGCCTCTGTGCCGCTGTTGTGCGCTGCACAAGTTAAATGTGACCAGCACAGAATTATTTATATGACACTTATCGGATGATCAATGGTTATAACCAATCATGCTCGTTTTTAGGTCTTAAAACTCTGTCCATTTCTGTTTATATATATATATATATATATATATTTATAAGGATATATTTATATATTTATATATTTATATTTTTTTTTTATATATTTCATATATATTTCATATATATATATATATATATATATATATATATATATGTTTTTTTTTATATATATATATTTTTTATATATTTCATATATATATATACACACACACACACACATACACATATCTGAATTCCATTTTGATTCCTCAATTCTGTGATTCTTTCCTTACTCTCAAATCACAGGGAACCACAGGAAATGATAGGGTTCTATCATTTACACACATCAGCTCATAGACATGCATAAGCTTTCAGTTCTGCTAATAAAAACAAGCATTTTTTATGTTTATCACATTTTGGAATAATGTGCTTTATGTGTACACACTGGACACTGGTGGCTGACGATTTGTGTGCTAAAAGCAGTATCAAAGCTGACCTGACCCAGACTATCAGACTGGTGCATCACTAATTTATGTGAGAGCAATGTGCAGTTACAGGTATAAACTTTTATTATTTCGGGTTATATACATTTTTTGTACTTCATTTTAAACATCTTATACTGCACTGGTAATGCTGCCGGTACACTTGCAAATGTGTGTTCACACATGGACTGACATATTTCTTCATTTCTGTATGTTAGTTTAACTTCACTTCAAAGGATCTTCCAACAAAGGCAGAGGACATGCCACAACTTCACTGCTCCAAGCTGAGGTATTAATTCATGCTGAAGTTCATCCACATTCACGTTACTGTCGTAAGTCTATGCCATCAATAAGCATAGAATGAGGTAAAAACAAAATCAAATCCAATCGATGAGGCAGACTGAGTAGCATGTCTTGAAATCCGATTCTGACTGCATTTGAAACCACATACATTTGGGAAATGCTGTTCAGACTGCAGAAACTGTCTAGCTCAAGTCACATTTGAGTTCAAACCCAATCTAAGGTGCCAGTCTGAACAGTCTTAAATTACTTTCCAAATTCAGTCACTTAACTTATCAAATACATCATTCACTTTGCGCACAGAGTGCATGCAGCATGCTAGCATAGGCACCACAAACAAGGTAGCATTCTAATTAAAAACACGACTGAAGTTAAAAGTGAGTGAACAAACTGTGGTTGGAACCATAATACGGACAACACCAGCATCACAGTCTACACTGTTAGTTTTAATTGCTAGACGTGGCTCATCCTCAATCTCATGGAGGTTGTTTGGCTTTGCAAGTACGGATGTTGCTCAAAAGACAACAATCCGCAAAACCATGTCGGAAATCGGTTGTCGTTAAAGACAGCTCGACCACGGACTTATATCACCATCAATGAACTGACATTGCACAGGATGAAGATAAACTTTGGGAGTCAGCTATAAACGACAGGCATTGGTACCGGCACATAAACACACTCGGCAGAATCATTTTGCTACGTCAAGAAAAGCAACAAACAAACGCTGTCTGTAATTTTCATCATAGGTACACTTCAGCTATGTGAGACAAAATGAGGAGAAAAAAAACCAGGAAATCACATTGTAGGATTGTAAAGAATTTAATTGTAAATTGTGGTGAAAAATAAGTATTTGGTCAACAACAAAAGCTCTGCTCAATACTTTGTAACATAACTTTTGTTGGCAATGACAGAGGTCAAACGTTTCCTGTAAGTCTTCACCAGGTTTGCAGACACTGTAGCTGGTATTTGGCCCATTCCTCCATGCAGATCTCCTCTAAAGCAGTGATGTTTTGGGGCAACACAGACTTTCAACTCCCTCCACAAATTTTCTATGAGGCTGAGGTCTGGAGACTAGCTAGGCCACTCCAGGAACTTGAAATGCTTTTTACGGAGCAGCTCCTTCGTTGCCCGAGCGGTGTGTTTGGGATCATTGTCATGCTAAAAGACCCAGCCACGTTCCATCTTCAATCCTCTCAATGATGGAAGGAGGTTTTGGCTAAAAATCTCACGATACATGGCCCCGTTCATTCTTCCCTTAACATGGATCAGTCGTCCTGTCCCCTTCGCACAAAAACAGCCCCAAAGCATGGTGTTTCCACCCCCAAGCTTCACAGTAGGTATGGTGCACCTCAGAATTCTTCTTCCTCCAAATACGACAAGTTGTGTTTTTACCAAAAAGTTCTATTTTAGTTTAATCTGACCACATAATATTCTCCCAATCCTCTTATGGATTATCCATATGTTCTCTGGCAAACTTCAGATGGGCCTGGACATGTACTGGCTTAAGCAGGGGGACATGCCTGGCACTGCAGGATCTGAGTCCCTCTCGGCTTAGTGTGTTACTGATAGTAGCCTTTGTTACTTTGGTCCCAGCTCTCTGCAGGTCATTCATCAGGTCCCTCCGTGTAGTTCTGAGATTTTTGCTCACCACCGTTCTCATGATCAATTTTGACCCCATAGGATAAGATCTTGTGTGGGGAACCCAGATCGAGGGAAGATTATCAATTGGTCTTGTATGTTCTTCCATTTTCTTACAATTGCTCCTCCCAGTTGATTTATTCACACCAAACCTGCTTTTGCCTATTGTAGATTCACTCTTCCCCGCCTGCTGGCAGGTCTACTACAATTTTCTTCCTCGTGTCCCTTCGACAGCTCTTTGGTCCTTGACCATGGTTTGAGTTTTGGAGTCTGACTGTTTGAGGCTGTGGACAGGGTCCTTTTATACAGATAACGAGGTCAAACAGGTGCCATTAAATACAGTAAATGAGTGGAGGACAGAAGAGCCTTCTTACAGAAGTTGTTACAGTCTGTGCGATCCAGAAATCTTGCTTGTTTGTGGGTGACCAAATACTCTATTTTCCCGGCCATGATTTCAATTTAATCTTTAAAAATCCTACAGTGGATTTCCTGGATTTTTTTTCCTCATTTTGTCTCTCATAGTTGAAGTGTACCTATGATGAAAATTACAGACCTCTCTCATCTTTCTAAGTAGAAGACTTGCACAATCAGTGGCTGACTAAATACTTTTATACTAAATACTATACAAAACCCGCCCAAAATGTCAGTCAAACACATTTTTGAAGAATGCAATGTATTGTCTAATTACTGTTATCGGCAAAATCCTGAAAGAAAAAAAAAAAATCATCAAGATTTTATCCATATCGCAAACCTCAAGCCTAAACCCTCAAAAGTATAAGGACTGCAATGGTTAGTTGACAACTTTCATGACAGACTGCTTTACACGAAGCAAAACATGATGTAAAATGTATGTAAAATGCACTACAGAAATCATTGTGACCACTCTATTGTGGAAGTGACCTCTCCCAATCACGATAATTAGTTTATTACACTGAAATGCCCTTGTATTTGAAGTGACACTTCATTTCAAAGAGACAAGAGGAGTCCCTCCACACAACAGAGCCTTCAAAGCCCATAAAACAAACTAAAAACCAACATGCACGTTGTTACACTTCTGTACAGTTTCACAATGCAAAATGAAAACAATACGTAAAAATGGTAGGCAAAAATGACTGATTATGATGTGAAAAACCTGAAACAACCAGAGTAGTGAGGCAAGTGGCAATCAGAGCACACTCTCTATTTAATCTGACACTGTCAATAAGGAATGTTTAATCAGGCTCCAGCAGTGAGGGCTCAGCTCAAACAATGAGAGGATTAACTGTTCCACCAGCAGAGTGTCTGCAACTGGGACTAGACTGGAAATCCAAACAGCAACAGAACCACTCTAGTTTCCAGAAGCCTTTATAGTGACAAACGGTGGTGGACAGCAGCAACACATGCACAGAGATGTCCACAGACTAGGATAGAGTTTGTGTGAACAAGGACTGACAGAAGTAGCAGTTCAAATTAAGCAGCAGTAACTTAAAAACAAGCAAAACTGACAGGCGATATGGCCATATCAGTAACATGTCCCACTGCTTGTCTTTACCAGGAGAGCACGTTTTGGTGGTGTTCTTGTAGGCTCCAGCAGAGCAGAAATGTAACAAAATAACTCGCTGGATTGGATGACAATTCTCACAGTGTTTCAATTCTTAACTCAGGGCCTGCCAGTGTGGAGTTTGCCTGTTCTTCCTGTGTCTTTATGGGCTTCCTCCAGGTACTCCCGTTTCCTCCCACATTCCAAAGACATGCGTTACGTCAATTGGTGTCAAAGTGTCACAGTGCGAATGTGTGCTTACTAGAGTGCCAGTGCCAGAACTACTTTGTAGTTCTACAATTACAGACTGTAGTCCATCTATATCTCTATGTTCATTGTTAGTCCCCTTTACTCTGTTCTCTAATGGTCAAGGCCACTTCAGTTCAGGTACTATTTGGGTGGTGGATCCTTCTCAGCGCTAAAGTGACACTTGTGGTGGTGGTGTGTTAGTTTGTGTTGGCTGATATAAGTAGAACAGACATCAGTACTGCTGGAGAACCTCAGTGTCACTGCTAGACTGAAAATGGTCCACCAACCAAAAGGTTACAAAAGGTCTAGCAACTGTATAAAACACTAGGCTTCCACTTGGGTTTTCAGCAGTAGTGTGAATTTCATGACACTAATAAGGGAGGTGAGATGTAAGGGCTTTAAAGCAAAGTGATGACAACCATGACTGTCCAACTCACACATAATTGGCTGAGGAAACTTGCGCACATACAGTGGTGCTTGAAAGTTTGTGAACCCTTTAGAATTTTCAATATTTTTGTCAAAAATATAATCTAAAACATTGGATCTTCACACAAGTCCTAAAAGTAGATAAATAGAACCCCCAGTTTAAAGAAATGAGACAAAATATATACTTTGTCATTTATTTTATTAAAGGAAAATGATCCAATATTACATATTAGTGAGTGGCAAAAGTATGTGAAGCTCTAGGATTGGCAGTTAATGTAAAGGCGAAATGAAGAGTCAGGTGTTTTCCAGTCAATGGGATGACAATCAGGTGAGTGGGCAGCCTGTTTTATTTAATGGGATCAGGGATCTATCAAAGTCGCTGCTCTTTACAACACAACTGGTTTGTGGAAGTGTATCTTGCACGAACAAAGAAGATGGCACGAACAAAGAAGATCCTGAGAAGCTCAGAAAAAAGAGTTGTTGATGTTCATCAGGTTGGAAAAGGGTTATAAACCATCTCTAAAGAGTTTGGACTCCACCAATCCACAGTCAGACAAAAGTAAGATATTCAAAACCATCAATAGCCTCTCCAGGAGTGGGTCGACCAACAAAGAATCACTCCAAGATCAAGGCGTGTAATAGTTGGCGAGGTCACAAGCACCCCACGGTAACTTCTAAGCAAACTGAAGGCCTCTCTCCTCACATTGGCCAATGTTAATGTTCAGTGAGTCCACCATCAGAAGAACACTGAACAACAATGGTGTGCATGGCAGGGTTGCAAGGAGAAAGCCACTGCTCTCCAAAAAGAACCTTGCTGCTCCTCTGCAGTTTGCTAAAGATCACGTGGACAAGTCAGAAGGCTATTGGAAGAATGTTTTGTGAACAAATAAGACCAAAATAGAACTTTGTGGTTTAAAAGAAAAGCGTTATGTTTGGAGAAAGGAAAACACTGCATTCCAGTATAAGAACCTTATCCCATCTGTGAAACATGGCGGTGGTAGTACCATGGTTTGGGCCTGTTTTACTCCATCTGGGCCAGGACGGCTTGCCATCTTTGATGGAACAACAAATTCTTATCAGAGAATTCTAAGGGAAAATGTCAGGACATCTGTCCATGAAGTGCATCAAGAGAAGGTGGTCATGCAGCAAGACAACGACCCAAAGCACACATGTCGTTCTACCAAAGAATGGTTAAAGAAGAATAAAGTTCATGTTTCGGAATGGCCAAGTCCTGACCTTAATCCAATCAAAATGATGTGGAAGGACCTGAAGCGAGCAGTTAATGTGAGGAAACCCACCAACATCCCAGAGTTGAAGCTGTTCTGTACAGAGGAATGGGCTAAAATGCCTCCAAGCCGGTGTGCAGGACTGATCAACAGTTACAGGAAACGTTTAGTTGCAGTTATTGCTATTTTTAGGACTTGTGTGAAAATCTGTGATGTTTTAGGTCATATTTATGCAGAAATCTAGAAAATTCTAAAGGGTTCACAAACTTTCAAGCACCACTAAGTCGCTGCACCACTTTGTTGCTTGTTCTGCCTATAAACAAAGAGTCCCTTTGAATAAAACACTAGTGCTGTTGCCTTTTCACCAACTACTCACCCACAGCAGGTGCATCATACTCGTCCCCCAGCAGGATCTCCGGAGCCGAGTACGCCAGAGAGCCACAGCTAGTGGTCAGCTTTTTTCCAGGCTGGAACTTATTGCTAAAGCCAAAGTCAGTCAGCTTGACAAGGCCCTGCTTCTCGAAGAACACAACATTCTCAGGTTTCAGGTCGCGATGCACCACATGCAACCGGTGGCAGTAAGAGATGGCATGGACGATCTGAGCAAAGTACTTCTTCGCCAGCTCCTCGTTGAGACCCTCCTCATGCTTCATGATGTAGTCAAACATGTCGCCTCCATCTCCCAGCTCGAGGATCAAGTAGAGCTTGGTCTGTGTATCGATGACCTCATACAGACGCACGATGTTGGGGTGCTGCACCAGTTTCATACAGCGCACCTCCTGAAAAAGATGCCCAGTGGCGACTGTGTCTAGCTTGGTCTTGTCGATGACCTTCACTGCCACTTTCTCTCCCGTGAACACATGGCGTGCCAGCTTTACCACAGCAAAATGCCCACGCCCCAACGTCTTGTCCAGGTCATACAGACCAGCAATCTTGCCGTCGTAGCCACGCTTAACACCCGCCATGACTGTTGCCCCCCCTGCTGGATGGGAGGAGGGGTTAACTCCAGGGGGAGTTTACAGTTGAGTGAGGAGTTGGCTCACTTCAGCACACTGGCTTGTAAATTCAGACCCATCTTACCAAGGTCCTGCCAATCTCAGATGTTCAAATTCCACAAAAGACAGGAAACATCTGGAAAACACAAACAGAAAGAACAAATCACATTAGTCTTCACTGCCGGGTTGGGCTAATTGTGTCAAACACAAGTCAGCTCAGTGTTTGTAAACAGTTTAATGTTCTAACCAAATAATTGCCGGAGCTTCGAGAATAATGACGCCATCTTGACATTGTGTTATTTCAAATATTAGAAGTACAAATGCGTTGTTCTTAGCATGCAATATCACAGAGCTAGGAATGAACAAGCCACTGCATATGCATGTGTACGTGGGAAACACACTGCTCTAAGAAAGAATAGTTCCACTGCAGTGACACAGGTCAGCAAAAGGAGTTGACGAAATGTCGGTTCACTCCTTGGCTGTCAACTCCAGACAGAAATGCTACCAAACTTGCTTGGGAGAAAGCACACAGTGCCAAGATTAAGATGGCTGAAACCAAAGTTGACTTTAACAGGCAAGTTTTGTAGGAGTGCGCCGGTGAATAAAAAACCCATAATGCACAGTCACGGGCATAAATTGAATAACCTATTAGACCAAGATCTTAATTTTCACCTTCAATATCCTACATTATGCATGCAAGCCTAAACTGAATTGTTAAAACACTCATGATGAGGAATTAATCTAAATTACCAGTCAAGTATTCATCCAACTCAACAAAAACTAGCACTGAACAGTTCAAAACAAGTTTTCTGTTGTATTTAATGTATTGTATATGCAGTGTTTTTCAATCCTGGTCTTGAAGCCCCACCGCTCTGTACAATTTAGTGCTTCTCCTGTTTAAACACACCCACTTTAACTCAATAACAGGCTTGATAATGAGCCGAGTAGCTGGATCAGGTGTGTTGGGAGCAGGAAACCACTAAAACATGCAGAGTGGTGGGGCGCCAGGACCAGGATTGGGAAACACTGGTATATGGTGAAAATTGAAGATTTTCTAAAACAGACTACCAAGTATGGAGTTAGAACGACTAGTGTCAGGGCAGACCTGTGTAAATATCCCTGATTCATACCTCTGATCCTTGGTATGAATCATTAATCACTAATTTTAGTTACTTAGGCTCAACATGGGCACTGAACTATCACAAGGCATACAAAGCCTACAGGCGTTGTATTGTACATCATCCAACTTGATAAGCACCAACTGGCTTTTGACATTTTACATAACTTGTTTAACTGCCGACATGAATACTGTTTGGATATCAGTTTTAAAACCATCCGATACTCTCAGACCTCACAGTGCCATACTAGACATATTTCTGAATTTGGACCCGTGCATCCGGTGACTCAACTCTCAGGCAAATATAACACATTTAGGGCACAATCAAATGTATAGCAAGATGAACACGATGTGCAGATGTACACCCACTGATTACATTATTAGGTACGTCTTCTAGTTTCTACACTCTCATCAGTTCCACTTACCATTCAGATGCACTCGGTAGTTCTACAATTACAGGACAATCACTCCCCCAGAGGACCACCACAGATCAGGTACTATTTGGGTGGTGGATCAATCTTAGCACTGCAGTGACACTGATGTGGTGCTGGTGTGTTGGTGTGTTTTTGTGCTGGTTTGAGTGGATCAGACACGGCAGTGCTGCTTAAGTTTTTAAACACCTCAGTGTCACTGCTGGACTGGAACTGGTCCACCTACCAAAAATGAGCTACTGTCTCTGACTTTACCTCTACAAGGGGAAGCAATATGGTAGATGTGTCTAAGAGTCCACAAGGAGTGAACACTGTTTAAAACCCCCCAACAGCACTGCTGTGTCTGCCCCAATCGCACCAGCACAACACACACTAATACACCACCACCACATCAGAGAGTGCATTTACATGCGCTTAATAATCCGATAACTGCAGAAAATACAAACAACGAGTTTACGTAAAAGTTGGGACGTAAATTCCAAACTTTAATATGAAATAATGAAATTCTTCATTTTCTTGAGTCTATACTAGGGTTGCAACGCTTAGCTGACATAATTGACAATGCTGATTATAAAAATCTGTCGACTGCAAATTTCAATGTCAACGCGTATGTAATTTATAACTGCAATGCACTACAGGAACTGCTGGGGGAAGTATTATTTCCATTATCTGCCAAGACCGAGACCGACCATTTCAAGCATGGGAGCATTTGAAAGAAATAAAACAATGAAACAAATTCACTGCGAAGCACAGCTCTTGTTTTATAGCAGCAGACGCATGAACATCCGAAACGAAAGAACCCAGTGATGTCTAATGTTACTCTGTGTGGCTATGCTTTTGCCATTTCTTTGCATTTTAACCATCTACTGTTAGGATTGTGATGTTTGTTAGTTTACCTGTCGGAAAAAGAAGATCTTATGGATGGTGCTTGTTAAAAGAACGTCATTCCAGATACAGTGGTATTTGAAAGTTTGTGAACCCTTTTAAATTTTCTATATTTCTGCCTAAATATGACCTAAAACAACATCAGATTTTAACACAAGTACTAAAAGTAGATAAAGAGAGCCCTGTTAAACAAATGACACAAATATTATACTTGGTCATTTATTTATTGAGGAAAATGATCCAATATTACATATTAGTGAGTGGCAAAAGTATGTAAACCTTTGCTTTAAGTATCTGGTGTGACCCGCCTGTGCAGCAATAACTGCAGCTAAATGTTTCCTCTAACTGTTGATCAGTCCTGCACACCAGCTTGGAGGAATTTTAGCCCATTCCTCTGTACAGAACAGCTTCAACTCTGGGATGTTGGTGGGTTTCCTCACATTAACTGCTCACTTCAGGTCCTTCCACAGCATTTCGATTGGATTAAGGTCAGGACTTTTTACTTGGCCATTCCAAAACATTAACTTTATTCTTCTTGAACCATTCTTTGGTAGAACGACTTGTGTGCTTAGGGTCATTGTCTTGCTGCATATTCCACCTTCTCTTGAGATTCAGGACCTGGAGAGATGTTCTGACATTTTCCTTTAGAATTATCTGATACAATTCAGAATTCATTGTTCAATCAATGATGGCAAGCCATCCTGGCCCAGATGCAGCAAGACAGGCTCAAACCATGATACTACCACCACCACCATGTTTCACAGATGGGATAAGGTTCTTATGCAGGAATGCAGTGTTTTCCTTTCTCCAAACAGAATGCCTTTCTTATAAACCAAAACATTCCATTTTGGTCTCATCCGTCCACAAAACATTCTTCCAGTAGCCTTCTGGCTCGTCCACGTGATCTTTAGCAAACTGCAGATGAGCAGCAATGTTCTTTTTGGAGAGCAGTGGCTTTCTCCTTGCAACCCTGCCATGCACACCATTGTTGTTCAGTGTTCTTATGATGGTGGACTCATGAACATTAACATTAGCCAATGTGAGAGAGGCCTTAAGTTACTTAGAAGTTACCCTGGAGACCTTTGTGACCTCGCCAACTATTACATGCCTTGCTCTTGGAGTTGTCTTTGTTGGTCGGCCACTCCTGGGGAGGGTAACAATGGTCTTGAATTTCCTCCATTTGTACACAATCTGAAATCTTTAGAGATGGTTTTGTAACCTTTTCCAGACTGATGAGCATCAACAACTCTTTTTCTGAGCTTCTCAGAAATCTCCTTTGTTCGTGCCATGATACACTTCCACAAACATGTGCTGTGAAGAGCAGATCCCTGTTCTTTAAATTAAACAGGCTGCCCATTCACACCTGATTGTCATCCCACTGATTTAAAACACCTGCCTAATTTGACCTTGAATTTAACTGCTTTTGCCAATGACTAATATGTAATATTAGATTGTTTTCCTCAATAAATAAATGACCAGGTATAATATTTTTGTCTCATTTGTTTAATTGAGTTCTCTATCTACTTTTAGGACTTTTAGAAAATCTGATGATGTTTTAGGTCATATTTATGCAGAAACACAGAAATTCTAACGGGTTCACAAACAAACTTTCAAGCACCACAGTACATTAATTAACGCACTAAGTTGCAATAGTTAATCACCGATTAATAGGAGTAACAGCAACATGTCTCATTTTCTGTATTTTTTGGCTCACGTTGATATGTTCATTCTAAATAGGAAACTTCCTTCGCTTAATGGCTAGTTAGTCTCTGTGTTTGAACACATCAGTGATGCAGTTGTAAGATATCTAACCTGTTACGGTTTAACATCCAAGTCTGTTTACTAAGGCTGCTCCGCTTTCCTCCCACATTCCAAAGACACGTGTTAGGTTAATTGGTGTCTGTAAAGTGCCTTTAGTGTCTGTGCATTTGTGAGAGTGAGTGAGAGAGCATGTGTCCCATGATGGACATTCTAGGCTTTGGGATTAATTTGCTATGGGAACTGATGTTAAGGCCGAGACTGGCCAACAGGGTGACATTCACATTCACAGACTTGAACCGGAGAGGTAAAATATGTGCTGGAACAAGAGCCATAGAAAGAGGCATGACAACAAAATAACCATTGACTAATCAAAAAAAATAAAATAATCGACAGATTAGTCGACTACAAAGTTAGTCATTAGTTGCAGTCTTGGTCTTTACTGCATTTGAATCTCGACAAACTGTTCAATAGCCTCTTTGCTGCCTATAATCCTGTGGCATGTTTAATTCCAGGGTTGCCAGATCATGCAAGAAAGAAATCCCACAGGTCCAGTGTTTCTGCTACACATTATATAAGTGGTGCTTGAAAGTTTGTGAACCCTTTAGAATTTTCAGTATTTCTGCATAAATATGACCTAAAACATCATCAGATTTTTAAATGCATGTAAACACACTGTCACTGCAGTTCTGAGAATTATCCACCACCCAAATAGTACCTGACCTGTGCTGGCTCTATGGGGGTCATAACCATTAGAGAACGAAGTAAAGGAAACTAAAAGTATATAGACAAAACACATGGACTACAGTCTGTAATTGGAGAACTACAAAGTGCTTCTCTATGCTAATCGGAACTGATAAAATGGACAAAGTGTAGAAACAAGGAGGTGCACCTAATAACGTGATCAGGGAGTGTATACAGCTGATTGTGTGCCTGGTTGCCGGATGACTAGCTGATTGTGACCATTTCCTAGAATAAATCCAGTAAGATCATATCTATCCACTTTAATCTTACAAAACACATCACACAGATATAATTCTGTAGCAACAACAGAGCGGGCAAAAAAATTGGACTTGCACCTCACCTCATACAGATTCCCAGATTCTCTGAGTATTAACTGCAATACTGGGAGAGCTGACATGTATTTCACTATTTAATATGGATGTTCATTAGGGTCGATCTGAGAGTTAGAGTACTACAAAGGGAAAACAAGAATTCGTTTCAGGGTCAAGGTGACGTGATGACATGCTTTAAACATGAATGCAATCTCCTCTACGTCAGTACAGTCAAGCGAGCTGTTGGGTAACGTGTGTATATTCATATCTTTACCATTATCACTGTGATGGATGTTTATAGAGGTTGGCCATTTGGTGTATTTAAGGACTTCACCTTGGACCAGAGATATAGTCCAATAAGCATTGTATTTTCAGAGCTTAATAACAAGGGTCAGAAATCCTCAAGCAACTATGAACACCAGTTATATAGTATATTACCAATTCAGTTTAGCGATACTAAAAAAAAAAAGATCTGATCATATGTCATGACAAACCACTCCCATTTTAGTACTATCCTCGCGATTTCACAATAAAGACAAATACATTAGCAATTCTCATTGCAGCTTGCATTCCAGCCTTACTAGTCTTGGAAGCAGTCCAGTATCAACAGTCTCTGGTCGAATGTTGCAACAAGGAAGAAAGGCAACGAGCATGTTTCGCAGCATGTTTCAAATACCATCCGAGAAAACGCCAACGTTAAATAATTAGGCACGAATAATGTAGCACGAGCACTTGGTTCCAGTTATCAGCACGCGATTCGTAAAAGAAATTCAAGACATGACTACAAGCAAAACAGCAGACTGTTGGGGCTGTATTCAAGATGGCCAAAACATCCATTTCTAAAAGCAATTTTTAAGGCAGTATTTTTAAAGACATACTTGTTCATTAGCAGCATAGACCTTGAGAAGGTTACTCTGCTACATTATTCAAAACATAATGGGTACTATTTTTGCATAGTACCTTGACTTATCAGTCTGAGAAGGCCCATGGTGTGACCACATTCTTAGTGTGACCAAATGAATAAGGCTTCACTCACACTGTTTAAGGAGCCTTTTTAAAATAGAACAATGGTTCAAGGATTTGCAGCATGGAGAAGTAAGCTTAACCATTGCCATTACCAGGTAACAGGATGATATAGCCAGGTATGGATGATGTCCATGCAAACAGACGACATTGTGAAACATGCATAAAATTAAATTTATAAGCAATGGGCTATAAACAGCATCTAAGTGGAAATGATTAATTATCCTTTCCAGCAAGTCAAGTCAGATCTATTTATATAGCACTTTTTACAATGGAGCATTGTCTCAAAGCAGTTTAGATTATCTCCTAATAACTACGTCCAATCCTAAATTGAGCAAGCCTAGGGCGACAGTGGCAAGGAAAAACTCCCTGAGTGTTATAGAAAGAAACCTTGGGAGGACCAAGACTCAAAAAGGGACCCAACCTCCTTGGGCGGCGTAGATGATAAATCTAAGAACGAAACTAAAGTCATGGAGTCAAAGTTCGAAGGCGAGGTTCTTAAAAATGATAATTTACAATCGGAAATAAAACTCTACCTTTCAACTCCGGACATTGTGGCTGCAAACAGCTGGTCCGCTTAATAGCCAAACATAGCTGTTGATCCACAAGCAGGGGTAGGAGTTTACCTGTATACCTTACCATAGTATAAACACCCATGTGACTTATAATGATGGTTGCTCGGCGGTGACAGAGTGATCACGCTCTACCTCAGACAGTGCGTACAGTGATGGGTTAAATGATGCAGGAATTCAAGTTCAGGACAAGTCAACCTGAACTGATTTCCAATTGAACTTTCACAGAGCAGCCAATGAGAACTAGCAAGGTATGTAGCAAGAAGTGAATCACTTTGTACTGGTGCATGTTTTCCTACAACATGTACCATAACACAAGAGAAAAGCAATGCCCCATTGTACCTATCTAGTGGAAGTGTGTATTGATCGTGCGAGATTGCTCCAGCGTTGCAGCGAGAAAAGCTCAAAACACAGCCACGCACCCTGCTGTTCATGACCTAAACCTCTGAAATTTAATCCTAAAAAATACATGTATGTCACTTAACAGACTCCCTTATCCAGAGCAACTTACAATTGATACATTTCTACAATCCAGGCAATTGTGGGTTAAGGGCCTTGCTCAAGGACCCAACAGTTGCAGCCTGGCAGAGCTGGGTTTTGAACCCTGGACCTTCTGCTCCATAGTCCAGTACCTTACCCACTAGGCCACCACAGTCCCAAATAAATGTACAAAAATGTAGGGTATTATACATATACAACAGGCATTCTAAAATCAAGTGATAAGAATAGCAATCACCGATTCGGTTGGCTGCGGTACGATGTAACTGGTTGTCAAAGCATTGTAACAGAGTCACAATATTTTTCGCCGAATCTGAATGTGCCGGTGACCTCGACGTTAAGAAACGATTTTTAAAATTGTAAATGTTATTTGGAATGTGAACAGATAAGTTACGTGGTAATAGTCTCGGTCCCAATGCCATTAACAATTCAAGAGAACGTGCATTTCGAAAATGTTCCAGCTCATACCACGAAGAAGGACAGCTTTTAACATTAGTTAACCTGCTAGCAAGCACAACTAAATTACTACCTTGTTTGCTCTTCAGATGCTCCAACAAAGCATGGTAGGAATATTGGATTTACAAATGGCACATCTGACAACATTGTTTTTCCTAAGTTAAGCATGAAATCCTCCCACACTTTTTCTTCACAAGGCTACCATTACACTTAACTCTCCAGTAAGCAGAAATCTCAAAACATTCCAAGTTAGCATAAGAAACACATCTGATTACATCAACTTATGAACTATTAAATGAGTTGCCAACTAATTTGGTCGATTAGCCTGCAATAGGTTACATACACAGCAGTAGCAAAAGCAAGCTGGGTTCATACTGAGCCACTGTACTTACTGCACAACAAGTTGCTGATATCCAGTCCAGGCTTGTCTAGTGAGGAAACTACCCAATTGTATTACATTTTCAATCAAACCTTTAGCACGAGTTGCACGTTTACTCAGAACCTGGACAGAGTGACACAGCAGTACACTGGTTCGACATTACAGAGTCAGCTCATGTCCCGAAAAAAGCTGATGCATTACCAGGCAAGACATGCTCATGACTTAAATCACCATCACAGTGAAGGGACAACAAGAGGAAAAACTGCTATACAGGCGACATATGTTTTCCTAACATGCACTAGGCATCACCAAATGATGAATGAATGAATTGATACTTAACCAGCACATTCATTTGAAGCTGCTTTATGGTTAGCATAGAAAGCTGAAGTTACACAGGTCCCTTTACCATACCTAGAAGATCTCATGCTCTGACTGACCAGTTTCTCACTGTTACAAGAACTGTGGCTTGACATCACACACTTACATTGTGAAGATAGTCACCTTGTTGCTTTTTAAAGTAAAAACAGGGTAAGGAAGCTAGGACGTTTGCGGTTCAAATTTTGCCAGCTGCTACGTAGAGGAAAAAACTAGCAGGCCTGAACAGCAGAACTTGAAACACGTTGCTGCAAAGCATTACCTCATGGTTATAAAAAATAGGAGTTGTTTACCGACTTCAACCATTCTGGCTCAACTACATATTGTGTATTAACATTTTCCATACCAGACCACTTAAACCTCCAAAGTGAGCAAGTTTAACATAAGCCTCATATGACCATAGCTCACTAAAACAAATAAACTAAGTGAGCATAGCCAAACTAACCTGTAGCACCCATTGAGTACTAGTTGGTAGCGTGGTCTTCACATTTTGTTTTCTGCTTTTCCTCCCTGCTTAACCTGGTTAGGTTCGCCAGGGGGTCTGGAGCCTAGTGGTGTTGATATTGGGGTAAAGAAATGACCACTCAGTATTTTCTGGGATTTTGTCAATAGCGATAATTAGACGCCATTTTGGCAGTGTACATCTTAGGTCTAACATGTTCAAAAGGTATTTGAACCCATCTCTCACCAAATATAATTGCTGACAGCATTTGTTTGTTGTCTTGTAATTTGTTGCTTCTCTTGTCATAAGGCACTTTTTTTGCAGATAGATTCTGCTAAGGTTTGCTGAGTGTGTTTTTATGCTGCTCTCTGTCGGTTTAAACCTGTCGTGGACAGCCGACTCCTGCAGTTAGTTAGTTCCCAGATGGTGAAATAAATTAGCTGTCAAGCTATCTAATGGCAACCGACTTCTGGCATGGTTTGCAGACTGCCATCTTTTGAGCAACTTCCATCTATTAAAAGCCAAACCACCTCCAACGACATAGAATGTGAGGCTGGTGGTGTCTGTATTTTAACTCCTAGAGCAGTTTGTTCACTGTGTTTTTAGGTAGGATACTAGCTTGATTTGTGGCGCTGGCACATTGCATGCCCTCAATGTGTTCAGTAGTCTATTCCAACTGGCTACATGACAGTGAGTGAACTCTTTAGGTGTGTTCTGGACTGTCTTTGGCAAAGTGGGTGACATACTTGATAATGTCAGTTTGCACACTTAAAACAACAATTAAAATATTACCATAGATGATACATATCACACACCCCACCTGGAGCCTATCACAGAATTCACCGGGCACAGGCAAAAGTTTGCTCTGGACAGGAGGTCAGTCCATCACAGTCCCTGTCAGGGTCACCATTACCCCAATACACCAATCCCTCAATTGTGACTGTTTGATGCTAGAAGCCACTGCTGGGACTCAAACTCAGGCCTCCACCCAAGCACCCTTGTACACAAGGTAATACGTAAACCAGTCATAAAGGCTACTGTTCGGTTTAAGTGCAAAAAAAAAATCTCTTGACTATGAACAGAGGTTCTATAAAAGTGTACAGGTTTTACTTCTGTGAAAATGCTGATTTTTATCATCTCATTCTATTTACAGAGCATTGGACACAGGGCAGCAGAATGATCTAATGATCTAATGATCATCCATGTCTTTATGGACCTTGCTTTATGTACTGGTGTGCAGTCATGTTGGAACAGGAAGTGGCCATCCCCAAAACTGTTCCCACAAAGCTGGGAGCATGAACTGGTCCAAAATCTCTTGGTATGCTGAAGAATTAAGAGTTTCTTTCACTGGAACCGAGTGGCCAAGCCAAACTCCTGAAAAACAACCCCACACCATAATCCCGCTCCACCAAACTTTACACTTGGCACAATGCAGTCAGATAAGTACCGTTCTCCTGGCAAACGCCAAACCCAGACTAATTCATCAGATTGCCAGATGAAAAAGCGTGATTCGTCACTCCAGAGAACACATCTCCACTGCTCTAGAGTCCAGTGGTGACGTACTTTACACCACTGCATCCAACGCTTTGCATCGCGCTTGGTGACGTAAGGCTTGGATAAAGCTGCTCGGCCATGGAAACCCATTCCATGAAGCTCTCTATGTAATGTTCCTGAGCTAATCTGAAGGCCACATGAGATTGAGGTCCGTAGCGATTGACTCTGCAGAAAGTTGGCAACCTCTGCACACTATGCGCCTCAGCATCTGCTGACCCCACTCTATCATTTTACGTGGCCTAACACTTTGTGACTGAGTTGCTGTCATTCCTAACCACTTCCACTTTGTTACAATTCCACTGACAGTTAACTGTAGAATGATTACTAGCAAGGAAATCTCACTACTGGACTTGTTGCACAGGTGGCATCCTATCACAGTACCATGCTGGAATTCACTGAACTCCTGAGAGCGACTCATTCTTTCCCAAATGTTTGTAGAAGCAGTCTGCGTGTCTACAGTGGGGCAAAAAAGTATTGTCAGTCACTGATTGTGCAAGTTCTCAGACTTAGAAAGATGAGAGAAGTCTGTAATTTTCATCATAGGTACACTTCAACTATGAGAGACAAAATGAGGAAAAAAAATCCAGGAAATCACATTGTAGGATTTTTAAAGAATTTAATTGTAAATCATGGTGGAAAATAAGTATTTGGTCACACACAAACAAGATTTCTGGCTCTCACAAACCTGTAACTACTTCTTTAAGAAGCTCTTCTGTCCTCCACTCGTTACCTGTATTAATGGTACCTGATTGCAGGTTTGTGTGAATAAATCAACTGTGGGAGCAATTGTAGGAAAATGGAAGACATACAAGACCATTGATAATCTCCCTCGATCTGGGGCCCCACGCAAGATCTCATCCCGTGGGGTCAAAATGATCATGAGAACGGTGAGCAAAAATCCCAGAACTACACGGATGGACCTGATGAATGACCTGCAGAAAGCTGGGACCAAAGTAACAAAGGCTACCATCAGTAACACACTATGCCGAGAGGGACTCAAATCCTGCACTGCCAGGTGTGCCCCCCTGCTTAAGCCAGTACATGTCCAGGCCCATCTGAAGTTTGCCAGAGAGCATATGGATGATCCAGAAGAGGATTGGGAGAATATCATGTGGTCGGTTGAAACGAAAATAGAACAAAATAGAACTCGCCGTGTTTGGAGGAAGAGTTGCATCCCAAGAATACCATACCTACTGTGAAGCATGGGGGTGGAAACATCATGCTTTGGAGCTGTTTTTCTGCGAAGGAAACAGGACGACTAATCCGTGTTAAGGGAAGAATGAACTGGGCCATGTATCATGAAATTTTAAGCCAAAACCTCCTTCCATCTGTGAAAGTATTAAAGATGGAACGTGGCTGGGTCTTCCAGCATGACAATGATCCCAAACACACCACTCAGGCAATGGAGTGGCTACGTAAAAAGCATTTCAAGGTCCTGGAGTGGCCTAGTCAGTCTCCAGACCGTAACCCCATAGAAAATTTGTGGAGGGAGTTGAAAGTCCGTGTTGCCCCAAAACATCACTGCTCTAGAGGAGAAATGGGCCAAAATACCAGCTACAGTGTGTGCAAACCTGGTGAAGACTTACAGGAAATGTTTGATCTCTGTCATTGCCAACAAAGGTTATGTTACAAAGTATTGAGTTGAACCAAATTTATTGACCAAATACTTATTTTCCACTATAATTTACAATTCAATTCTTTAAAAATCCTACAATGTGATTTCCTGGATTTTTTTCCTCATTTTGTCTCTCATAGTTGAAGTGTACCTATGATGAAAATTACAGACCTCTCTCATCTTTCTAAGTAGGAGAACTTGCACAATCAGTGACTGACTAAATACTTTTTTCCCCCACTGTAGGTGCTTGATTTTATACACTTGTGGACATGGAAGTGATTGGAACACCTGAATTCAATGATTTGGATGAGTGAGTGAATAGTTTTGCCAATGTAGTGTATCATTAAATCCATACTGACATGAAGGCATCATGCAATTGCTGCAGATTTGTCAGTTGCACATCTCCAGTCCACCACATTCCAAAGGAGTGTGAAGGAATTAATCCAGTTCTGAAGGCAAAAGGGGGTCCAGCCCAGTACTGGCAAGGTGTACCTAATAAAGTGATGATGATTAAAGCCAGATGAAGACTAGTGTTAGAATTAGTAACAGGTCAAGTTTCCATGCAACAGCCATGACTTGAAAACAGTAATGGGATTTCTAATTTGCAATCAGCCAATAATCTCAAAAACAAGAGAAGTAAACTTCAATATTTAATATCAACTAATCACATTCTTACGTTTCTCAAGGATATAATGGGTTTCAGTCTCCACAAGGTGTTCGATAGCCATTTAGCAGGTGCTACGTTTAATTCCAGGGTTGCCAGATCCCATGAGAGAACCCCATCTGGTCTATGTAATTAATACCAAAAAAAGCAAAATCCTTAAGAATAAGCGGACCTGGCAACCATGGGATTTTTTTTTGCTAGTCGCTCTGCGCACATGCTCAGACTGCCAAACCCAACTGAAATAGGGTAACTGGTATGCGATGAGAAATCAGATTACAGAAATAAAATCCAGCTCTCTATCAGAATTTTTAACCAGATTTCTAGATAGTATGTTGTATATGTCCACTTGAATAATCCCATATCTGCAGAAATCCGCCTATGATCGGATTATTAACTCTGTAATCAACAATGTGACACTAAACACCGCTCGTGACAAAGGTATACAATGTTCACAAATATACTTTAACCCCAGCAAGTGGCTCAACAGGCAGGGTTGCTACAGTATAGCTCCACAGTTCAATCTCTGTGGGGAGTTTATCATGATCTTTGCATGAGTTTTCCACTTCCGAGAAATAAGGATAGGCTACCTTCAACTGGTCCTAGTTCAAGTGTGTGACGCTTTGATATGAATATGACACGCTGCACACAACAATCTAGCCATCTTAAAAAAAAAAAAAAGATGACCACGAACATTAACATATAGCATACATCATTTTTTATATTACTGTTCGTGTCTGTGTTCAAGACTATGGTGACACAGCGGTTAAGGTATTAGACAAGAAATTCCAAGGTTTGAGTCCAGGTGCTGCTTCATTATTTGAAATTGCCTCGCTTAAGATAAACAGCCAGCTCACTTCAGGTTCATCCACTAACAAAATCCGGATGTGAGCTATTCTGACATATTTAAGGAAGGCTTTCATAATCAAGGCCTACAACTACTATTTGCATTTTAAAAGTCCTGTCAGTTTATGGAGTCCATGATGCCACGTGTCCTGTCAAGAATCCCAGGGCCTTCGGAGGAAAAACAGCCCCACAACATCACAGACCCTCCACCACACTTAACAGTGGGCATCAGGTTATTTTCAGTGTGGTTATTCATCTTTTTAGGCCAAACCCACCTTGAGTGGTTGCTGCCAAAAAGCTAAATTTTCATGACTAAAAAAAAAAAAAAAAAAAACACTGTTCCAGTGAAAGTTCCAGACTCCTAAGTTTGTAGTCAAATAACAGAAAAGGCAATGGGTTACTGCTTAAAAAGTTCCTATATGCTCTGAAATAGGGATGCACCGATATTGAATTTCTTGGGCCGATACAATAACTGATTTTTAGCACATTATTGTGGCCGATACTGATGTTGAAATCTGATAATTTAACCTTTCTGCATTTCAAATACAGTAAATCATTTATGCAATAAAATAAAATAATCAACAAAAAGTTAAATCAGGAAAAATGGTTTAATTCCATTTGATTTTTTAACCTTCCTTGAAAAAGATAGGAAACGTTTTTTTTTTTGTCTTGAACTGGTATAGGCAGCAACAAGAACAAAGTGTGTAAGAAATCTTATGACTGAGAAGCTCCAAGAACTGCATGCATAAGTATACAGTCAGCATCATCAGATATTTTGCTTAATGAATAACAGAAAAAAGAAAAATCAAAGAAATATTCATATGTAAATAGATAATAAATATCGGTTATAATATCGGCTAAAATTCTAATATCGGACCGATGCCGATATCTGAAAAAAGTCCATATAATCGGCAAATAATATATAGGCTGCCGATATATCGTGCATCACTACTCTGAAACTTGTTAAAACAAACAGTTAAAAAAATACAATCCCAAATCAGCAAAGGTTGGGACGATAAGGAAAATGCACATTTTTTTATTTTTAATTTTTTTTTTTTTTTTTAAGTTTCTTACTTGTACTTTGACTTTTACTTCTTTGCAGACAGTATTAACCCTAGATATCCGTTATCCAGCCAATTTGGTCACTTTGTTAATATACATACATCCGTGCATTTGCGGCTGCAACACATTGGGATGGTAAAGCATTTATTACTTTGTAATGTTGCTATTCCTTCGCACAACACTTTAGATGCTTTGGCACCGAGGATGCCATGTGATGAAGTGTTTCAGGTGTTATTTTGTTCCATTCTCCCTGCAAACACGTCTTAGAAGGTGCAACAGTATGAAGGTTTTTCATTTCAAAATTCTCCACACACTACTGGGAATAGGTCAGGACTGCTGGCAGACCAGTCCAGTACCCATACGCTCCTCTTCCGCATCTTATAATTTGTCCAGCATGTGGTTCTGCATCGTCTTGTTGAAAAATGAATCAAAGGCCCACTGTGTGATGGTCCACCCCAGATGACTCTGAGCCCAGAGATGTCGATGCTGATTATAGACATGGTTAACATGGCTTCTTTTTTAACACAGTAGTTTTAAGTGACATTAACACCCTATTATTGTGCTTAATAAGTTTTCCAAAGTACTCTCTTGCCCATGTGGTTCTATCAGCTGTTGATGAATAACGGTTCTTGATGCAGTGCCGTCTGAGGGATTTGAGATCACAAGTGTTCAGGTTAGGCTCGCACCTTACACCCATTACACAGCGAAATTCCTCCAGATTCCTTGAATTGTTTAATGTTGTTATGCACTGTGCAGGAAGAAATATGCAAATCCCTTCTAATCTGTCTTTGAAGAAAACTTTTGAAACATTGCAATATTTCTCTCATGCATTTCTTGACATACTGGAAATCGTCAGGCCGCCCACCTTTGCTCCTCAAAGACTCAGCCTTTCATGGATACTGCTTTCGTACCAAACTCGTGATTACAATCACCTGTTGACATCAGCTGTTTGAAATAGCTTCACTATTTAGATGTTGTTGTTTTACCTCACTCCTAGCCCTAAATTGCACCCACCCTAACTTTTGGAATGTGTTGCAGGCCTGAAATGCAGGAATGGTTGCCTCTGCTGGACAACAAAATTCTATTCTGAACAGGGTGTAAGGCATGAACCTGCAAAAATGAACCTGCAAGACTAATGGATACAGCTAGATTAGAGTAGCTGTAATATTGTGCGTGGTCACAGGATCCTTAACTTGGTAAACCTCTGTGCCAGTGAGGATGCAGGAAGCCATGCCATTTTGATGTCAATTTGAAAATGTACTACCAACAAAATAGTTGCAAATCATTTGACATGATGAACAGACAGCTTTATTTGCTACTTATGACTCTGATTGATCTGTTAAGTAGGCAATAAAGCACTAATATATAAAGCCGGATGAATTAAATGTGGTTATGCTCTTCCAAGTTGCCGATCAATTGGTGGATAGTCACGTTTTCATTATATCAGACAGAAAAAGGCCTTTTTTCACAAGAATGCCTCTGTGTCCATGAAAAGCAATAAATATCTTGAGGAAGCTCTGGAGTGTGAGGTAAACGTTTCTTATTTCACAGCTGTTGCCTTACTGAGGTGTTCTGTATCACTGTACAGATATGCACCACTGGCAAAGTGAAACAAATAGTTGTGCTTATTTGGGCATTACTGCACCGGCTTCTCTCGGTGATGCGAGACGCACTAATTTCCAATGACATAACACTGTGCTTTTGGACTCTGTAGCACACATGTAAGTAATCATCAGGAAAAGGAAGTGAATCTGTCCTGTCCTGAAATGTCCCTTCATTGGGTTGATGGAATGCTCTGCCAACAATATGCATACACTGGATATCATGGTTTCTCATGCAGTAGCCTGGACAGTAATCTATTATAGCCTACACATCATCATATTTGGATCACCTATATGTAAATACCAAGTTGCTGTTCTGGGAGATATTGGAACCATATCCATTTACTAATCACATGTTTATGGATTATCATACATATCAAATAAACTTAAATAACACTATACATTATTAACTATAACATATTGTTCAAATGATATTAGGTAGATAATTCAATTAGGGGATGGACAGAGACTGACAAAGACACAATCTACACATTGGCTGCTCCCGTTAGGGGTCGCCACAGCAGATCATCTGTATAAACACATTTATAATACAGATAATAACCCTTAATAAATGAGATTTTACAGCTTGCAGATAAGATCGTACACAAACAGGAGTTGCCTAGCAAGAATGCAAGATTAAAAATGCTTCAAATCAGGGCATGTTTGCTTTAGGGCTACATGAGCAGTAGAAACAGCTTATTATACACGGTTTGTTGACGCTCCCACTTTGCTCATGTCGTACATGCCGACATAATCGGCTCCAGTATTACATGCATATTAAGGACATGTCGTTCATCCCCAAGCTTCCGGTCCTCTTAGTTACTGATTTATCGCGTTAGTCAGATGAATATGCTCGCTTCGCTGAAGCTGTATAAACCTAAATAATCCATATTAGCTACAAACAAATGTATCTAATCTGATCAGGTGCTGAAGTGAAGCTCATAAAGCTGAGCTAGACCAGGACTTGCTGTGGCTTGCAGTCAGTGCATGCATGCTGGTCAGTGTTGTGTTAAACCAGCTGCACACTAGGCACACATACACACCATAGCTTACAACATTCACAGCGCTGCCCTGCGTGTAGTGTTTGGAAGGGAGTGTAGCTCCCTTGTGCATGACAGGCCTAGCAGCGAGCTAACTATGCACCCTCCAAAACCATGCCTCCAAGCCTTACCATTTCTGATCTACACAAAACATAGTTCGAGCAATGCTACATGAAAAACGCAGTGTACACAATCACGCCAGCTAGATCTCTGGAAACAGTAAGAGACAGGTTGCTAGTGCTGGTAGATATAGTTGAAATTCTACCGCGCTAGCTAGAAGATTAAATAAGGTTTAAGAGCTGATGTATTGAAGCGGTTTCCCATACTGCATACTGCTGTTCTAAATAGTAAAGTCAAGTCGGCACAGCAGTAATAGTGTGGATGCTATTTAGTATACTGTTTAGTACGGTAGTGTGCGGTTTGGGACGCAGCCCTAGCTGGATGGCTAGCACACGTTAGCTATGTAGCTATGGAACGTTAGTTAGACTCACCCTCTCTCATTCAAACCACAGCAACTTCTCAGTATGTCCAGAAAGGAGACGCGATATCACGTTATCTGCTCCAGATTTGAAGGTGTACAACAAATGGCTTGTGAATGGAAGTGAGATGTGAGTGTATAGCGGCGCTCACATTTACACATCTATATACACACTCACAGTTCCTGCTCTGTGTGTGTGTGTGTGTCTATCAGCTCCTCCCCGAACAGCTGCGGCGAGCCCCACTGCGCACGCGCAATCTCCTCCAACGTCACACACACATCGAGGCATGAAGATGCTAATTAATACAGGGTAGCCATTCATTCTCATATTCCATAGCAGTCCACACAATAAATATTAACTGAATTAATTTAACGACACAAATTGTAACAAATTTTCACGCACACACATCGGCCACATTAGGTGCACTTTATACCGGGTTCAGAACTGCCTCAATTCTCCATGGCATGAAAACATTCCCCATGGATTGTGGTCCATATTGACAATATAGCGTCACGCAGTTGCTGCAGATTTGTCAGTGGCACATCCATGACGCGAATCTCCCATTCCACTAAATCCCAAATTTGCTCTGTTGGATTGAGTTCTGTTCTTGGAAGATGGGTACACCGTGGTCATAAAGGGACGACAAAAGGGGACAAATGTTATGCATTCCCTGGAAAAAATGTACTGTGAAATTTGAGAGTAGAACCATGAAGTGGCCAAATTACCACCAGAATTCATAGTAAAACTGTGAAATCATTCATGGTCAGTTCATAGTCCATCAAGTTTACGGTTGTACTATGAAATTTCACAGTAGAACCATGAAATGGCCAAATTACCATCAAAAATTCATAGTAGAACTGTGAATTCCATGGTCAAACTGTGAAAATTCACATTAAAACTGCCAAGCAATTCACAGGTTTACTATGAAAATTCACAGTACATTTTTTCCTGTGTTTAGAGATGATCTTCTGAATATCTCGGTTGTGACAAGTGGTTACTTGAGTTTCTGTTGCCTTTCTATCAGCTCGAACCAGTCTGGCTATTCTCCTCTTACCTCTGGCATTAAGAAGGCCTTTTCGCCCAGAGAACAGCCACTTACTGGATATTTTCTCTTTTCAGACCACTCTCTGTAAACCCTAGAGATGGCTGTGCATGAAAATCCCAGCATATCAACATTTTCCGAATACTCAGATCAGTCCGTCTAGCACCAACAACCATGCCACATTAAAAGTCACTTAAATGACCCATTCTGGTGCTCGGTTTGAACTTCAGCAGGTCGTCTTGACTAAATGCATTGAACAATGGGAATTGTAGACCATTTGAAGTAGGGGTGCCAGACTGTGGCCAGTGGCTATGTTAGAGGCTCCAGTTACTTTCTACGTAATTGTGCATTGTCACTAAGTGTTCGCAAGAGTGAATGAACTCACTCCTCATTTGGGGGGAGGGCATGGGTAGGTATACTTGTTGTCACATATGCACTGTCCCCCCATCCGAAGAACCACCTCTGAGTTTGAGAAGTCATTCATGTTCCTGATTCCCAATTTACTGATAGAAAGCTGATAATGAGGTTCAGTCCCTTTGAGAGGTTAACCTACCTCTCCTCTACTAAGAGAAGCCATGTGTTCAGTTGGGGCAAGTTAAATGCTTAAAATATATTTGTTTTTCCAAAAATTAAAGCAAAATTCAGTACATTATACTTGTCTAAAATTATGACCAGTAAATACACACTGATTTTACAGGTTCAAATTAACAGTTGCTAACTGTACACCTACCAATAATATGGGCATAAGTAATAACCTTGGTTAACAAAACACTTGATGTATTTTAGGCTACTGAATCCAAATATGTTTCGATATTTCTCTGTTACCCATTTTTTTCTCTGCAGTTCTAGGACAATATAAAGCTTTTAATGGTCCTAACAACATATAATTGGGCAAGAAATTAGCAAGAACTAAGAAAATTGCCCTCCTGAGAACTGTGCCACCATTTGCACATCACTGCACGTTGCTGCAGTGAACTGTTGGGAGGAAAAGATGAAAAAAAGAAATTCATTAACATAGTCCTCTTATACACAAAGATAAAATCATGAAAAGATTTAAATGCTGTCTAAGATTTAAAAGCAGTCTAAGAAAAACATCAAGGACAGGAAGATATCTGGCAGAATGTGGAAAGTTTCAAATTCAGAGTGGTTGAGCAGAGTTATGTGGACTGATAAATCACTATTTGAGCTGCATGGCGAGGGTCCAGAGAGGTGAGCAGGAGCATTGTTCTGTTAAAAAATAAAATGATCGTTCGTCTTTAGAAAACAACTTTTCAGTGTTGGGAAGCAAGCCTTTTTGCAGTATGTTCCTGTATGTCAATGCATCAATTGATTTTTCACAGTGAAGCAACTTACCAGTACCAGAAGCTGAAGGCTCCACCCACCAACGCACACTTGCCTCAGTGATTAATGTTAAAATAAGAAGCATTTACAGTTGTATTTATCACCAGATTGTCAAAAACACCTCTCTGTACCACCACCATGTAGAGTGGTGCTTGAAAGTTTGTGAACCCTTTAGAGTTTTCTATATTTCTGCATAAATATGACCTAAAACATCAGGCCACACACAACTCTGAATCAAACTTTCCATATTCTGCCAGAAATGTCATTCTTTCCATACCCTTCTCTGCCAGAATATTGGTCCTAACCTTCTTCAGCTCTAGTGCTGATTTGACTCTCTCTAGACTTCCAGTTACAATGGTGCCTTGTTACAACATTCTAAACACACCATTTTTAAACCCTGCCATCTACGCCCACAATCCTTTGGGTACCCTTCTACAACCATATGAGTCTTGCTTATTTCCCGTCTTTTGCATATTACCGTGTGTTCCTTTCGCCAACGGAATTGTCCTTTCCTCCCCTGTAAATTTCAGCCAGAGCCATAAAGCGACCGGAGAGAGTTTGCTTTAATCCCTATCGTACTTTCCATATTCCTTCTATTTTTTCTGGCCCAAAATTACCCCCACCTGTGCGTAACACTAAGCTATTTGACCTATCCTCCTAATTTTTTTGTATTTGCCCTGATCCCTTTTTGATAATTACTCGAATTTGTCGCCCCTTTATTGGGTAGATTTATTACATTATCCAGTTGTTTGTTTTTTTGTTCTGAAGTGACCCCCATCATACAGCCTCTGTCAATAAGACCATTTTCTTTTCGAAACACCTTATTTAGCGTATGAAACCATGCCTTTGGAGCTGTCGCCCTGAGGCTGCCCTGTACCCATGCCCTTCCATGTCATACCGGCCCATCGTCTTCAAGTTATATGCTTCTCGTAGACATAGCGACCGCTGCCACCCGTGTCTGTCCCCAGCCTTCTCCAGCAACAATCGGCCCCAACTAGTCATACCCTATTCTATTAGCCCATTACCGCTGGCAGGGATGCCACTGGTGCCCTCTTTCTTCAAGCCTGAAAAGGTAATGGATACAAACTTACAACAATAACATTAATGCAACCCTTGATTTTTTAGTATTAAAAATCATTCCAGCCAGCCATCTTCAGAAATACCCAGTAGATATGTAAGAACTTTGTATCATTAAAGAATACTGTAACAGCATACATTAAACAACAAAATTGACCTGTCAACAATCATGCAGTCATTTCCAAACACAGAAATAAAGAAGATAAACATATGACATGGACAGGACTAAAGGCACCCTACTAACCCTAAATACTTGGTTACTATCAGAGCCTTTGGAAACAATGACAGCCTCTAAACATTTTGTCCTCATCAATGAGCTTCTTGCCACCTGCTAGTTTCATTCCACTGGGCAATCTCTCTCAAGCTTGTGAATGTTTGCAGGGTTCCTTTTCCCAATAGCAATTTCAGCTCGAAGATTTTTGCAGTTGTGATTGAGTATCAAGACCCATTCCCGGCTGCCAGTTTATAGTAGACAGTCTCGTTTTCTTACCTATTCCTGTGACCTTTGGGTCGTTTTTCCTTTTGGAACCAGGTTTGTTTGACTCAGACTTAATTTTTTACAATTGGGAGCACATTTCGCTTTGAAATGATCTAATAATCAGGTGTGCTTTCATTGCTCATGTAACACATTCAAGGCCTCCAGTGCCACAAGCGGCAGCAGAGCAGCTCCACAATATTAATGGAAATTTTCCACTATGTTTCACAGTAAGGTAGGGTTATGCTTAATTTCGTCAAGCTCTATACAACATTGCATTGATAAAGAGCTCCAGTTTGGTGTCACCTGTCCATAGAACATTTCCCCCAGAAGGACTGCAGTTGTCTACAGAAGATTTCGTTTGGCAAAGTTCTCTGCTTTTTTTATGCCTTGCCTTAAGCAATGGGGGGTCTGATTGGCTTTTGCCCATAGAGCCATGTTTTGTTCAGTGTGTGGTGGTGTAGCACAGGCTTAAAAACCATGACTCCAAATCTCTTGCTCAGCCTGAAGTTCTTATCGGATGTTTGCGCATGTGAGGTTTTTGTGTCCACATTTTGAACCAGCTTTCGAGAAGAGGGTTTGTCATATCAATGTCAGAAATGCTCAATTTCCACGCACATCATCCTAGAAGAAAAAGGTTCTGTGACTTACTCCATGAGTAGCAAACTTCCTGCTAACATTTCAAACTGTTGAAGTTAGGATGCCAAAAGCCCTTTGTAGGTAGTTTTGCAACCCTATAGATTATGTGTGTTTGGTGATAATAGCATTTCTAGTCAGCGCACACAGCTCTCTTGTGTTTACCATTGTGAACACAAGGAGACAGGAAATAAAACTGGCCCTTTTAAACATCCAACCAAAGCCACCATTCATAGGCTAATTAAAGTAAGCTCTGGCAAGGTGGGGACAGGGGTGTCTAATATCTAATTTCTACATTACCATCACAGGTTAGTCTGATCTTGTCCTTTGTATTTTCTCAAACACTGAACAAAAGGTGCCACTTAATGGGGTTCTGGCTAATTTCATTATTTTCACAATTTTAGATCCTTTTGTCTCTCCCCACCATGTTTGTATTTAGTTATTTTCTCTGTATTGTGCTTTTCCCGTAACAAATATATGAGCTTCTTATATATGTAAGGCAGTTTAACTAAACATAGATATTTTTAACATGGTGTACTTAATACCACAGTCAGGGGTGCCAATGATGTCGACCACACGATATTTACTACTTTTACTGTGCAAAGAAATAATCTTAATAAGGAATAGTTATGTTAAATTTTATACTCACCCAGAAACATTCATGTAAAAAAAAGAGACATAGTGTCAAACAGTTTTCATTCAAACAGTATTTATTCTGGCTCTTTTGTGCTTAGACCTCAGATTTTCCAGGCAATGCAGATGAAGATGTTTTCAATGTGACAACCTTTCAAAGACATGCCGGTACATAGTGTGCCTGTTGTCATGCACAGGTGTAAAACACAGTCCAGCTTTAGGATGACCGACATGTTTTGGTAGCAGCTTAGTCCACAACAGCATGTGTCAGCCTGGGTCATCATGGCGTGAGGGCTGATTGTACTAGGTACATTTTATTTGTTTAACTGAACCATTTACTGTATAATGAAGTAAATAATAAGTAACCTTTTACTGCATTAATAAGTAAGTCATAAAATTGTATAAATTATCTCAAATTCGGTATGTTTTCGCTTAGTAAAAGTTCAGGTATGTTTTGTAGTACTGTTAACATCCATCTGATCAATGTCCGTTCACTTTAACAAACCAAGACCTTATAATAAAAATATAATCAGAAATAAAAATTTTGTCTTGTAACTCCTGATTTTGTGGCCGATATACTATTGGTCACACCAACAGCACAATCAACACATGCGGATCCACGAGCAGAGTTAGAGATTAAGATCAGGAGTCCATATTGTGTGTGTGTGTGTGTGTGTGTATTTGTTTGTGTGTAAATGTAAGTAACTAACCTTTACCGGTGTGCTTGCTCTGAGTCTCACACATTTGGACACAGCGAGACTATTCTAACATGTTTGTGTATCTGACATTTTGCTACTTTATTGTAACAAGCTGAATAAAAGGTGTTTCATAAGTTTATGTGCCTGTTCTATTGTAAATGAACTCGTGTTGTTCCTACTTCCACCACCACGCTGTACGGTGGTGCCTTGAAAGTTTGTGACGCCTTTATTTTTTTTATATTTCTGCATAATATGACCTAAACATCATCAGATTTTCACACAAGTCCCTAACAGGAGATAAAGAGAACCAGTTAAACAAATTGAGACAAAAATATTGATACCTTAGTCATTTATTTTATTGAGGAAAATGATCCACATATTACACTATTAGTGAGTGGCGTACAAAAAAGTATGTGAACCTTTGCTTCATCAGTATCTTTGTGTGATCCCCCTGTTGCAGCAATAAAACTGCAACTAAAATTTGTTTCCTGTAACTGTTGATCAGTGCTGGCACACCGGCTTGGGAGGACTTTAGTAGCCCATTCCTCTGTACAGAACAGCTTCAGCTATCTGGGATGGTGGTGGTTTTCCTATATAGCATTAACTGCTCAGCTGGCTGTCAGGTCCTCTTTCCAACACATTCGATTGGATTAAGGTCAGGACTTTGACTTGTGCCATTCCAAAACATTACCCCTTTATTCTGTCTTTAACTATTATTTGGTAAGAACGACTTGTGTTGCTTAGGGTCGTTGTCTTGCTGCATGACCCACCTTCTCTTGAGATTCAGTTCATGGACAGATGTTCTGGCTCCTTTCCCTTAGAATCCTCTGATATAATTCACAATTCATTGTTCTCCCCCCTTCTTATCCTCCTCCCCTTTTGTTTCCTACCGGGACATTTTTCCTCTATCGCCCCCATATTCCTCTTTACCTTTGTTATCTCAACCCTTCCATCTTCTACATTCAGACGTTTCACATGTTTACATATTTTAGGCACTGCGCCTAAGTCACAGTCCCCTGGCCCAGATGGATGGAGCTAAAACAAGCCCAAAACATACGATACTACCACTCCACCATGTGTTCACAGATGGGATAAGGTTTTTATGATGACATGCAGTGTGTTTCCTTATCCTTTCTCCAAACATGTGACACTTTTTGTTAAAATACCAAAACGTTCTATTTTGGTCGGTCTCATCCGTCCACCTAAAAGCATTCTATCTCATAGACTGCTGCTCTGGCTTGTCACCCACATGATCTTTGGCAATACTGCAGATGAGCAGCAATGTTCTTTTTGGAGAGCAGTGGCTTTCTCCTTGCAACCCTGCAAATGCACACACCATTGTTGTTCAGTGTTCTTCTGATGGTGGATTCATGAACATTAACCATAAGTCCAATGTGAGAGAGGCCTTCAGTTGCTTTAGAAGTTACCCTGGGGTCCTTTGTGACCTCGCAAACTATTACACGCTTGCTACTCTTGAAGTGATCTTTCTTGGTTGACCACTCCTGGGGAGGGTAACGATGACGCCTTGAATTCCTCCATTTGTACACAGTCTTGTCTGACCTGTGGATTGGTGGAGTCCCAAACTCTTTAGAGATGGTTTTGTAACTTTTCCAGCCTGTATGAGCATCAAACAACTCTTGTTCTGAGGTCCTCAGGAATCTCCTTTGTTTCATGGCAGATGATCATCCACAAACATGTGTTGTGTTGAAGAGCATACTTTGATAGATCCCTGTTCTTTAAATTAAACAGGCTGGCCCCACTCACACCTGATTGTCATCCATTGACTGAAAACACCTGACTCTAATTTCACCTTCAAATTAACTGCTAATCCTAGAGCTTCACATACTTTTGCCACTCACTAATATGTAATTTGGATCATTTTCCTCAATAAATAAAATAACCAAGTATAAACATTTTTGTCTCATTTGTTTAAATGGGTTCTCTTTATCTACTTTTTAGGACTGTGTGAAAATCTGATGATGTTTTAGGTCATATTTATTCAGACATAATAGAAAATTCTCTAAAGGGTTCACAAACTTTTAACGCACCACTGTATATTCTCCCAAATCTATAATTGTATATAACTGGTTCATATTCACTAATTGAATTTGCTGTTTCATCTGGCCATCTTCTGTGTTGTTTGTAATACTGTCTATCAACGCATTTTGGCTTCCAAAACAAAAAAATCGGCTCCATGGGGGCACACTATCCATACATATGTGTTACTGCTTTACTGCTTCCTCCCCCTAGACAGGGTCATAACAAGTACATTACTGTATTTTCTCTAATTACAGTGGAACCTCGGTGATTTCGATAGCCTCTTCACTTGAACAATTTCAGACATCGAAACGTTTGTTTGATTTTTTTTTTAATATAACACTCATGGTTTAGTAATGATGGTCATCAAAAGAAGTCAGATAGCAAACTTAGCCATTGCAATACCAAAATGTCCAGCAGAGGGTAGTATAAAAAACATTAAAGCTTATTAACAGCCGATACACTCTCAGTCTGGTATCTATAGACACCAGCTTTTAATCATATTTAACAAATACGTAGTCCTGAGGATACAGAAGCAGTGCTATGTCAAGTACTGGTTTGAGTGGTATTTAACAATTTAACACTTCTCTCTTTAATGATTTTGTCTTCCACCTTACGTACTCTTTCATCTATACTTACCCTTGGGTAACTGGCCATTGGCCACTCAATGCGCTTGACGTTATGATACTACAGCACCTGCCATGATGTTTGGTTTGTCAGTTTGCCAGTTCTTTCACATTTGGAGAGATAGATACTATTTGTGCCATCTGTCCCAAAAGGTGCAGGTGAGACTCTGGACCTGCGTGCACTGACATCTGTATAGAACCTTGTTGTCAAAGTCACCAGGAGGATTAGGACAGGATCCAGATTTCTGTGTCAGTAATAGTGCAGCTGTGAGTACCTGCAGGTCTTCAGAGTCTGTGGAGACTGGTACCAACGGCCTTGAATTTACAGTAGCTGAGACTTGGGCCATCAAAGTGGTGAGTACTGCATGAGTTCAGATGATCCTAGTTATGGAATCCAATATTTTCTGTGTAACTCCTATCATTCCTTTCCTACACTCCACACATGTGATGGGAGTGGGGAGCATTGCAGATCCATGTTGAGAGAGAAATATGTTCTCACTACTTTGTCAGCTTTTGATTGGAAGTAGTCTGTAGGTTTGGACAGGTGATTTATGGTCTTTACTGGCCCACTGTGGCAAATAATATTTAATCTTAAAGGCATTATTAAAGCTTGAAGCATCCATGGACACTACAACTTCCACCTGAATGGCCTTGACACTCAAACTGATGTATCAGTCATAAACACTGATGCAGAGTAGGTCACTTATTTTCTGAACTTCCAAGCTCTTACAGAGTTTATGATATGTGATGAATTTGAAAATAAGGTTGCTTACACACCTCTTTATACCCAATATCCAAATTCCTGCCCATTGCTGTACTAGGAATGGCACCCTTGATGTGACATCCTTGATGATGTGTATATTCATGGAAATGGGAAATGGCAAATGGCATCAGGTGGTGGCGACTGGGGATAACTCATCCCGTCCAACATCTGAATCTACCTTCTTTATCAAAGAAAGAGTTCATTGTTCTGAGAGGACTGTCTTTTGGGATGATCCTTTGCCCGCTGTTGCATTGAAGCTCTTTTGAAAAAGTGTCTCGTTGTGCATTTGGAATGATTACTCAATCTGCAGATTTCTACTCGGTGGAAATCTACTGAGTATGACGCAATATGACACCACCCTTTGCACTTGGATTGATTACGAGCCTGGCTCTTGTGTGGAAATCTACTGACTATGACATATTACAGATATGCCACCCTTTGCACTAATTTGTATGGGCACTTTTGAAACTGCTTAAGCAATGCGTACGAAGCACAGTACATAGACCCCAACTAGAGAAGCGCTCAAAATATAGGGATCCAAGTTGACTGTATGTAGTAGTGGTACGTAATGTTGCAACTTGAGGGAGTACCTCAGCATCTTGATCTGATTCAACAAATTCAAATGCCTCGGTGTGACGTGAATACTGCTCAGGCTGTACTAGGAATGTAGGTCCAGTGAGCAATGATGTCTCTGAGTTGTGCTGCTGTTCAGCAGGCACCTTGTTCTGATAGTAGATCCTTATTCAGACACTGAATCTTCTGCTTTCACTAGTGACATATCCCCAAATACCTCTACTATCCAGAAAGAAGCTGACCGAATCTATATCAGTGTCACCATCTTCTGTTATGAATTAAATGATATCTACAGCCAACACAGCAGCACAAAGCTCTAGTTATGGGATTGTGAACTCTTGGCATGGAGCTAGCTTTATTTTTCCCAAAATAAAGCCCATGTGATTCCACAATGCAACAGCAGCTACAGCTTTTACAGAAACATCTGCAAATGCACAAAGCTGTTTGTGTTTGGCTTCAGAATAGGAGATTGGTGAGTAAGGTATTGGTACAGGAATGTGGTGAAGTTCCTTGAGTGTGTCTCTCCAGTTTTTTCCACAATTGTTCTCTTTCTGTAAATAGAGCCATGTCCTCTCCGTCCTCTGCGTCTTGAGTGAGATGGCAAATACCAACAAAAAGGGGCTCTTTCTGCATGTCTATTCTGGAACAATTGGCCATGAATGTGAAAAAAAGCTGTCCTCACTTAGCCTTTGACCTAAACTATAGTTGTAGTGACCTGAAGCAATCTAAAACCTGAGCTATGTTGTCAGAAAGATCTACACTCATTGTACACTTACCAGTTACACTTATCATGTACAGTATATGCACGTTGTAGTTCTACTGTTACAGACTGTAGTCCATCTATTTCTTTGCATACTTTGTTGGTCCCCTTTTCTGTGTTCTCTAATGATCAGGACCCCACAGGACCACCACAGATCAGGCACTCTTTGGGTGGTGGATCATTCACAGCACTATAGCAACACTGACATGGTGGTGGTGTGTTAGCTTGTGCTGTGCTGGTATGAGTAGTCAGACATAGCAGTGCTGCTGGATTTTAAACACTGCTGAAAGTCCCCACTGGACTGAAAATAGTCCACCAACCAAAAATGTCCAGCCACCAGCATCCTGTAGCAACCAAATACAGTAGTATCTGATCTGTGGTGGTACTGTGGGCATCCTGACCATTAGAGAGCAGAGTAAACGGGATAAACAAAGTATGTAGAGAAACAGATGAACTACAGTCTGTAATTGTAGAATTACAAAGTGTTTCTATGTGGTAAATGGAACCATAGTTACAGTAATTAGGATTACCATGCCAAGTGGTAGAATTTGGAAATGTTCAAAATTGGATTAAAACTTGAAAATGACAGGATAATTGCCTAAAATGGCTCTGAAAATGGCTGCAATGCTTTTTAAATTTAGGTCAAGAGTGGTTCTCTTTGGTTCTGCCTTTCTTTGTGCCCTTGTCTGAAAACACGTAGACTCAAAAGTGTCCATGCATTGGTCTGAGATAATTCTGAGCAAAAATACATTCAGAATGAATTTACTGAAACTACTAATTATACTGAATACAACTTTTCCAAAGAGTTCGCTGTCTATAGTATATAGTGGGGCAGTATGCAAGTATGCTCGCCATGCATATCATGACTAGACTACTTTAAGCAAATTCTGTAACGTCGTGCTCGAGTCGTCTGCAAAAAAGTTTGGGGACCGACTGCCATCTAGTGACAACTTTAAGTACCAGTAGTATTTATTTATCAATCGTCAGATAGGCCTTAACACCAGTTTTCTCAACAACACAATTTAAATAGAACGAAACTAATAAGTAATGTATCCGTTTACTTCTCGATCAATGTTTCTGAAATGGTATACAGTGGACGTTCATTCTGAGGACCAATGTCACCACGAAAATCGAAAATCTGACTTTGTCCACAAAAGGACTTACAAAATACAAACATGACAACTATCCTTAGACTAAAAGAGCCTTAAGATTTCCTTAGGTTTACTTAGGTTAAGGTTAGGACTATAGGTGTAGCTGCAGTCATTTTTGTCAATGGAAAGTCCACAAACAACAAATTAAAAACTCAAAAATTTCTTAATATCATTTACAGCATTTAGCAGACGCCCTTATCCAGAGCGACTTACAATTGATACAATCTTACAATCCAAGCAATTGTGGGTTAAGGGCCTTGCTCAAGGACCCAACAGTGGCAACTTGGCAGAGGTGGGATTTGAACCCTTGACCTTCTGGTCCATAGTCCAGTACCTTACCCACTAGGCTACCACAGTCACACAATATCAACATATCTACCATTCCAGTATCTGATGAATTCCAACACCTCATTCTAATTAATGAGGGACTGATTAAGTGATCAGCTGAACCAAATCTTATTTATTGAAGAAAAGTACATGACACATGAGAGCTGTGATTGAAATGTACAATATTAAGAAATCAATATATATATATATATATATATATATATATATATATATATATATATATATATATATATATATATTTCTGAACTGTACTAAGTTATAACATTGTTTTGTTAAAATGAATATAAACCTGTTTTCTTTGTATTATGATTTGTATTAGTCTGAAAAAGGCTTGAGAAGACTGCATCTTCTTTGTTATTTTGACCAGCTGTCATTTACAGCGAATAAATGCTTGTGTCTTTGCTGCAAATAAATATTTTTATTTGAAATTTGTCAGTGATTTATATAATAACACAAAAATGTTCAATTTCACACACATATAGTACATACAAACAGTAAAACCAGAGAAACTGATAAATTTGCAGTGGTCTCTTCATTTTTCCAAGACTTTTACATGCTCGTGTGTGTCCTTGTGCCACACATTGGATTCGCACCTTGTCTAGGGTTTGTTCAGGCCTTGTGACCTGTGCAGGAGGTAAGGCCGCAGCTCCCGTGAGCCCGAACTGACATGGAAAATTAATGGATTAATGATTTACACACAGCCCAAGATGTCAAATAATGAACTGCGAATTAGTATCGACAACCACATGTTGTCTTCCCATCATAACCCAAATAAACACTTGAATCAGTTAATTAACTTTGTCTTCAAGAACAATTTTTACTTAAATGATTAATGAGCAGAATTGATTGACATTACCTACCAGTATGTGTGAAAGGAGATGTATAACGTCGAGAATTTCCCACGAGAGGGAGGAAAAGTGTTATTATTTTGCCAACGATTTCAAAGGATGTTAAGCACCCAACCTGGCAACCCTAAAGTTCTTTTTTGTAAGGTAGTTACCATCGATAGTAGTGAGCATTACGTAAAATTGGGTATTTTAAGTGTGTATATGCACGTTGTTGTGTCCTTGGGTATACCCCTACGGGTTCCGTCCGAGAATGCTTAATAAAGGCAAATGATTTATAATAATTAATTGCTCATTCAAATGTACTTCAAGTGATTGATTCAATTATTTTGTATGTTATGCACTTCCATAAAGGAGCTCTAGGGGGAACCATATACACAGGGAAAACTGATCTGAAAAAGCACGATGATGTTCAACCACTGAGTAAGATGATGAGCCAATTTTCCAACCACATGTTGGATTTGGCACAGGTCTTACACCAGATGCCCTTCCTGACGCAATTCTGCAGTGGCAGTTCTAGACCATTTGAAACAGGGGTGTCAGGCCAGGACCAGTGGCTGTGTTAGAGGGACATTTACTGTCTACTAGTGATGGGAATTCCGGCTCTTTTCAGGGAGCCGGCTCTTTTGGCTCGGCTCACTATAAAGAGCCGGCTCTTTCGGCTCCCTAGTGGCTCTTTAGATTGTTTGTAGCTTAATTTATTATCACTCACTCACTCACTCACTCACCCAACCAACCAACCGGCTCCCGTCGTTCATTTCAAATAGCCGGCTCTTAGAGCCGGATCGGTCGCGACCGACACATCACTACTGTCTACCTATATTCTGGAGGGAAGGGGGGCGTATGACGACTGGGGGGAAAGCTTGTTGCCACAATAGCACTGGTCCCCAATGAACAGCGTGTCTGTGTTGGTGTCAGTGGTCAACATTTTATATAACTAATAGGTATTTAATCCTATCACTTGCTGTAATAAATAAATTACCTCTTGCTTTAAATGAACCCGGGTGGTGCAGGGGTCTAATACCCTAGCCCACCACCGTGGTGACCCAGGTTTGAGTTGCTGAAACTATGATAGCTGCTTGCATTGCGATGGACTGGTGTTTCTCAAGGGAACGCTTACACTTGTGCTTTGGAACAGGTGCCGAACACCCATGACCCTTACCAGGACAAACCCAGGTAATACTTGATCTTGCAATAAATATTCCTTTCTACTCTGTGATATAAGCACACATCACCAGGCACAGTAGAGGTCCACAGTATGCAGGCTCAGAGGTATAGGAATCACTGTAAAAACTGCAGATTGCATGACCGGTCTATTAAGCCATATTTCTAAAAGAAAACACTAACCAGCACAAAGCCAGCCACAATGGCGCCTTCCCAGTCGTGTCTGCAATCTGATCTGTGCAAGCGTCCACTTTATAGAGACGATCCTGTTCTCTTCCTGTCGGCCAAGCAGGAACGTGGCTCATTTTGTCAGTAAGATAATACAAAGTCCAAAGTGAGCTCAGAGTCAACCACTCAGAACAGGCACCCATTATGGATGCTTAAGTCTGCACAGTGCAACAACAAGCTCTGATTCAGTATTGAGTCATACCAAATGCTGCACTTTTTATTGAATCCAGCAGTGTCTAGAACACATTAGTTAAATTTGTTTGTTTTTATTTAAAAACAATCAGAATCAGCATCAATGGCTTTTCACGTATAGAGCAAGGTTACAACGAAACGTCTCGGACACATTCATACTAGGCCGATTTAGAGGGACCAATTAACCTAATGCATGTCTTTGGAAAGTGGGAGGATCCCAGAGTAAACCCAAACGGACAAGTCCAAGGCTGGGATGGAACCGGGGAACTCTGGAGCTGTGGGCTGCAGTAATTTTTTGGAATGTTTTGCACCATAGCAATTATTAAACTAGAATCATAGACGTGTCTAGTCTCAGCACCCCTAAAACAAACTTAATTTTAATAACATTAAAAATTACCCAGATAGTAATGTTGAATTTCTGGATAACTTGGCATGCAGTTATGTCACAAGTAGATACAGTGGGGCATAAAAAGCATTTAGTCAGTCACTGATTGTGCAAGTTCTCCTACTTAGAAAGATGCGAGAGGTCTGTAATTTTCATCACAGATACACTTCAACTATGAGAGACAAAATGAGAAAAAAAAATCCAGAAAATTACATTGTATGATTTTTAAGGAATTTAATTGTAAATCATGGTGGAAAATAAGTATTTGGTCAATAACAAACAAGCAAGATTTCTCGCTCTCACAGACCTGTAACAACTTCTTTAAAAAGCTCTTCTGTCCTCCACTCGTTACCTGTATTAATGTCACCAGTTTGATCTCGTTATCTATATAAAAGACACCGGTCCACAGCCTCAAACAGTCAGACTCCAAACTCAACCATGGCCAAGACCAAAGAGCTGTCGAAGGACACCAGGAATAAAACTGTAGACCTGCACCAGAATGGGAAGAGTGAATCTACAATAGGCAAGCAGGTTGGTGTGAATAAATCAACTGTGGGAGCAATTGTAAGAAAATGGAAGACATACAAGACCATTGATAATCTCGATAATCCCGATCTGGGGCCCCACGCAAGATCTCATCCCGTGGGGTCAAAATGATCATGAGAACGGTGAGCAAAAATCCCAGAACTACACCGGAGGGACCTGATGAATGACCTGCAGCTGAGAGCTGGGACCAAAGTAACAAAGCTACCATCAGTAACACACTACGCCAAGAGGGACTCAGATCCTGCAGTGCCAGGCATGTCCCCCTGCTTAAGCCAGTACATGTCCAGACCCGTCTGAAGTTTGCCAGAGAGCATATGGATGATCCAGAAGAGGATTGGGAGAATATCATGTGGTATAATATCAGAGCTTTTTTGGTAAAAACTTAACTAGTTGTGTTTGGAGGAAGAAGAATGCTGAGTTGCATCCCAAGAACACCATACCTACTATGAAGAATGGGGGTGGAAACATCATGCTTTGGGGCTGTTTTTCTGCAAAGAGGACAGGAAGACTGAACGTGTTAAGGGAAGAATGAATGGGGCCATGTATCGTGAGATTTTAAGCCAAAACCTCAAAACATCCAAAACATCACTGCTCTAGAGGAGATCTGCATGGAGGAATGGGCCAAAATACCAGCTACAGTGTGTGCAAACCTGGTGAAAACTTACAGGAAATGTTTGACCTCTGTCATTGCCAACAAAGGTTATGTTACAAAGTATTGAGTTGAACTTTTGTTATTGACCAAATACTTATTTTCCACCATGATTTACATTTAAATTATTTGAAAATCCTACAGTGTGATCTCCTGGATGTTTTTTCTCATTTTGTCTCTCATAGTTGAAGTGTACCTATGATGAAAACTACAGACCTCTCTCATCTTTCTAAATAGGAGAACAATCAGTGCTTGCACAATCAATGGCTGAATAAATACTTTTTTGTCCCACTGTATAGAAATGATTATATGTGTGGTTTGATTAGAAATTGGGTCTTTCCAAAAGAGTATGCAAACGTGCTTCCCCTGCTGCCCTATAAAAAGGCTCTCATAGGTTACTTTTGGGTAGCATACCTCTTGGTGAGATATCAGTGACTGCTAGACATGCCTATACGACACACTTGAATACATTTTGCCCAGTTGAGAGACTTTGGTGAGGGGCATCTTTGGACTGAAAGAAATTTTGACAAATTGCTCGCCATTTAGGCCATTTTGACCTAGCTGTTAGGAGGTGTTGGGAGCAGTGGTTCCGTGAGGGCACTCACACACGGCAAACATGGCCCAGTTAGAGCACCAGAAGATAGGATTGTTTGATCCACCGATAAGCACAAGCAGCTTCCACAGTTTCATTGTCCACCATCCAGACACAGGTAGCATCTTCACTGCACAACCCTGTATCCAGGTCTTAACAAAAGGAAATTTGTTGTCACAGTGCCCAATACATGTCCTGTCATTGACAGCCAGCCAGTGTCACCTTCATTTGCAGCTATGTTGTGAATGAGAAACTTGGATTGTTATGAACTGGGACCTTATTGTCTTTAGTGACAAATCCAGGTTCTGTTTGGGATCCGATGACAGGTGGGTTTGAGTATGGAGTCCTCATGGTGAGTTTTTCAATTGGAACAACACACTGCCCCAACTGCCAGTGTGATGATCTGCATACCACAGTCAGTCACCTCTAGTAGCAATATGAGGGACACTAACAAATCAGCAATGTATGCAGGACATCTGCAGTCATATGTGTTGCCTCTCATGGCAGGGCTTCGAACTGGGAAGACCAGCAAGAAGAGCACTGCAGTAATTTAGTTTTGATACAACAAGAGACTAGATAAGCACCTAAGTGACTGCTTTGGAAAGGGAAAAGGAAGGGTCAAATTCTCCTGATGTTGTAGAGGAGATACCTGCATGACTGGGTCAGTTTGGCAATATAGGTTATAACCTTGGCAATAAGGTTAAGTATATTGAGGAAACCTGTACAACTGAAAAGAGGTTCTAGTACCCTATAAGGCTGCCTCTATCCTGGATACAAGATGAGATATGGTTGGGCATGGAAGCATACATGTTCCGAATGGTATGCTTTGGCACATTTTTCCCACAGATGTTGCAGCTGGTCCGTAGATCCTGCACACTGGGTTGGACCCATAAATGCTCGATTGGCGACAAATCAGGCAAGCAAGCAGGCCAAGGAAGTGTTGCAATCTGTCAGAGACATTGCTGGGAAACCCTTGCTGTGTATGAGTGATCATTATCCAGGGGGCATTTCTTAGCCATGCCATGAGAGACAACGCATGGCTGAGGGATATCCTGCAAATATCGTTTATTTGTTAGTGTCCCTCGTATCACTACTAGGGGTGACCGACTCGTATCACACCAGGATCACAAACAGAATCTGGATTTGCTGCTAAAGATGATACGGTTCCAATACATAGCAGTCCAGGTTTCTCAGTCCAGCTTGGAATTAACTGTGCTGCTTACCATTTAACTGACAAAAAGCAGACATCTGTTAATTACATAAGTATTCACCCCCCTGGATCAGTACTTGGCAGTACCACCTTTGCTGCAATTACAGCTGAGAGTCTTTTTCGGATATACTTTGATCACCTTTGCACACTTGGATTCTGAAATTTCCTGGCAAATTGCTGTGCCATGTCAGATTGGTTGCAGACTGTTGGTAAACACCAGTTTCAAATATTGCCACAGATTCTCAATCGGATTGAGGTGGGCTGGGCAATCTGGGCTTTGACCTGACCACCCTAATACACTGACACCTAATACCGTGCTAGTACCTTGCTATTACTGGCTTGGAACCCCTTTTGCTTCAGAACTGTCTTAATTATTTGTGGCATTGATTTAACAGGGTCCTGGAACCATTCCTTAGAGGTTTAGGTCCATATTGACATGATAGCACCACACAGTTGCTGCAGATTTGTCGGCTGCCAATCCATGATGCGAATCTCCCATTTCACTATTCCCAAGTCACTTAAATCACCTCTCTTCCCCATTATGATGCTTGATTTGAACTCCAGCAGGTGGTCTTGACCATGTCTACATGCCATTGAGTTTCTGCCATATGATTGGTTGAGTAGATGTTTGTGCTAACCAGCAATTGAAAGGGTGTATCTAATGAAGTGGAACAGGTTGTTTTTGGCTTTATCCATATTGCCGTGAACTCTGACCAGGTTGCCCGTCCTTCAGATGAAAACACCCCCACAGATCAAGGTGTCTCAAGGTGAGAAGTAGTGTTTGGTTTGTGCCATATCTCATATGCTGGAATGAGGTAAGATTTAGTTTAACAAGAGATAACAGGTATGAGGCTGCTGTTATTTATATACTCGCTATTCAAACAGTTTTCTGGAACAAATTCCATTTGGATGCAGGTATGACTGGATGGTAGGTTACTTGAGATAAAGAAAAAATACAAGGCGTTCCTTTTACTATACAGCATGACAAGTCAATCGATAATTAGTGCTTCTGCAGTAAAGTTATAAGCGTTTTGTGAATACCCACTGAAATGCTTTTCACCTGCGAATCAGCGGCTCATATACAAAGCGCAGTATGTTCGCATATCGCGAGACTTTGCGCGGCGCTGGGTCTGTGTTGTGGGTGGAGACTCTCAGCTGGGTTTGGGTTCGGTTGTGCAGATTAAGCGCGTGTGGCGTATTCTCCAGCGTCTCTGATTGAAATGATAATAAATCCGTCTGTGTGGTGAATAAAGCTGAATAAACCAACCAACCGTATAAACCTGAAACAGGCGCACGTTTGCTTTGGTTAAGTGCTGTAATGTCATGACGTGCCTGAAAGCGCGCTAGCAGTGAACAGTTCGAGCAGCGATTGCAGTTTAGCTGTTAGTGAAGCACCGGACTTCTCACGTTCACGTCCTGTTCGTGCATGCTGGTGAGTATGGGATTATTTATAGTTAAGAGAGAACATAGACGCTAAAATGTCAGTTTTCGCAGCTGGGAATATTTATAGGTGAGAATAATAATCTGAAGCGTTAATAAGGTTACGTTACAGAAGTGCAAGTGAAAGGCATTTATACTTGTGCAGGTCTGCGCACTCGCCTTCAGCTGTTATTTGTATAGACTACTTTAATTGCAATAAATAAAGACTGTTCTGCAATTTAAGGCACCCATTCTACTAGTTTCACTTCTACAAAGACAAACTAGTTGTGCCGTTTTGCAACAACTAAATTGGGCTCGTGCAGTTTCAATCTGTGATGCGGTAAGCAGCAGGATACTTGCACTGAGTTTGTGAAACAGGCTTTAATCTGATTTGCCTCCCATAAACACAGCAGAGTGTCAAGTATCTTGGGAAAGCCAGATGTTCGTGATGGTGTAATAAAGGATAAAATAGTGAAAACAAGACAAGAATAGGTTGTCTACTAAATGTTGTAATTTTGGGTTAAACTATGAACGAATCTGAGTTCCATTAAGAGTGTTGTTCTCAGAGATCATTATATACTCCAAATCTCCTTCAGTGTTTCTGCATTATTTATATTTGTCAGAAATCAGTACAGTAATGCCTAGGGTTGGGCACTATACCAGTTTTTTCCCATTTGGATGAGCTTTTCATATGCTGCCATTCAGTAATTTAGCAGAAACAACAGCAGTAATGCTTCAATAGGCAGCAAATTATATATAATAGTGTTGTTCGTCTCTGGAAGTGCTACAGAGCGCTGCGTGGAACATCACCAAAGGGAAACATGGGTACAGCTCGCTAGCTAGACAGGTAGTTCAACACTGTTTACAGCTGTGAGAGGCTCCAATTCCTATGGGAGATTAAATAACAGAAAACAGATGGAAGAAAAAAGAAAGTGAGATGCAAATGTGCCAAAGAAGGAGCTGTATCTGCCATTTGGATGTTTTTTTTGGTGTTTAAAAATCCGACGCAAACCAAAAGGCTATTTATTGCAAAGTTTGTTGATCTGTTGTTGGTAACACTAGCAACTTAGTCCATTACCTCAGCAGAAAACATGTTGGAATACAGACAGAGTTGATGCCGGTTTTGATGCCGTCAACCAGCGCCAGTGGAACAGACGTCATGTGAGGAGGCATTTTCTTTCGGCACAGCAATATGACAGGATAAGCAAGCAGTGGAGCCACATTACGAATGCAGTACCAGTCCAGTCGAGAGAGACAGGTTCAGAATAGGGCTACAACAAACGATTATTTTGATAATCGAATAATTGATCAATTATTGAAATGGATAATTGATTATTCAGATTTGTGAATTGCTCAATTATGAATTGAGTCTTATGTAGCGATCAGCCTTTACATTTAGCTTGAGGTTGTTTTATGTTTTTATGTGGTTTTTATACCACTGAAAACAATAAAGATGAATGCCTTGTTCAAAAATTCACTGTTAATAACTTTTTAATAAATACAAGTCCAATATCTTTTTCCTGTAAAAAATTAAGACCAGTGATGTGCAAAGTAGTAGCAATACATTTGAACAAATCCAACTTTGCAGCGTTATCTTTGTTGAAAAATACAGTGGTGCTTGAAAGTTTGTGAACCTTTTAGTATTTTCTATATTTCTGCATAAATATGACCTAAAACACCATCAGATTTTCATACAAGTCCTAAAAGTAGATAAAGAGAACTCCGTTAAACAAATGAGACAAAAATATTATACTTGGTCATTTATTTATTGAGGAAAATCCAATATTTGAAAGTGAACTTAGAGTCAGGTGTTTCCAATCAATGGGATGACAATCAGGTGTGAGTGGGCCCCGTTTTATTTAAAGAACAGGGATCTATCAACGTCTGCTCTTCACAACACATGTTTGTAGAAGTGTATCATGGCACGAGAAAAGGAAATTCCTGAGGACCTCAGAAAAAGAGTTGTTGATGCTCATCAGACTGGAAAAGGTTACAAAACCATCTCTAAAGAGTTTGGACTCCTCCAATCCACAGTCAGAGAGATTGTGTACAAATGGAGGAAATTCAACACCATTGTTACCCTCCCCAGGAGTGGTCGACCAACAAAGATCACTCCAAGAGCAAGGCATGTAATAGTTGGTGAGGTCACAAAGGACCCCAGGGTAACTTCTAAGCAACTGAAGGCCTCTCTCACATTGACTAATATTAGTGTTCATGAGTCCAACATCAGAAGAACACTGAGCAACAATGGTGTGCTTGGCAGGGTTGCAAGGAGAAAGCCACTGCTCTCCCAAAAGAACATTGCTGCTCATCTGCAGTTTGCTAAAGATCACGTGGACGAGCCAGAAGGCTATTGGAAGAATGTTTTGTGGATGGATGAGACCAAAAAAGAACTTTGTGTTATAAGTAAAGCATTATGTTTGGAGAAAGGAAAACACTGCATTCCTGCATAAGAACCTCATCCCAGCTGTGAAACATGGTGGTGGTAGTATCATGTTTTGGGCTTGTTTTGCTCCATCTGGGCCAGGACGGCTTGCTATCATTGATGGAACAATGAATTCTGAATTATATCAGAGGATTCTAAGGGAAAATGTCAGGACATCTGTCCATGAACTGAATCTCAAGAGAAGGTGGGTCATGCAGCAAGACAACGACCCTAAGCACACAAGTCGTTCTACCAAAGAATGGCTAAAAAAGAGTAAAGTTAATGGTTTGGAATGGCCAAGTCAAAGTTCTGACCATAATCCAATCGAAATGTTGTGTAAGGGCCTGAAGCGAGCAGTTAATGTGAGGAAACCCACCAAAATCCCAGAGCTGAAGCTGTTCTGTATGGAGGAATGGGCTAAAATTCCTCCAAGCCGGTGTGCAGGACTGATCAACAGTTACAGGAAACGTTCAGTTGCAGTTATTGGTGCACAGAGGGGGTCACAACAGATACTGAACGCAAAGGTTCACATACTTTTGCCACTCACTAATATGTAATATTGGATCATTTTCTTCAATAAATGACCAAGTATAATATTTTAGTCTCATTTGTTTAACTGGGTTCTCTTGATCTACTTTTAGGACTTGTGTGAAAATCTGATGATGTTTTAGGTCATATTTATGCAGAAATATAGAAAATTCTAAAGGGTTCACCAACTTTCAAGCACCACTGTAACTTGTGATTGTTCCTCTTTAGAACATAACTTTTCAGTTGTGGGAAGCAGTGAGTTAATTAACTTTTGTGAAGCTACCTCACCAGTACCAACTGAAAAGCCTCCTCACACAATGACACCTCTACCTACATTTGTAATGGTATTAGAGGTACATTCCTGGTTGTATTTTTCACCAGATCTTTGAATAAAGAAGAAAGAGCTGATAGGGAAATAAGGATTTGCTGTGCCTTTAGAGTCTTGTAAATCTCAGAATAGCTGCAGTTGGCCTGATGAGGACTAGCAATGTGGTTTCTGGCAGTTTCACCTGCAAGGTCTTACATTTTTGGAGCAGATTTTCTCACTCCTTTACCTTGGGTCTCAAGTTCACATGTAGATATCTGTGGATTCCTGCTTTCCTCCAAGATTGATAGATATAAAACCAATATATCTATCAAATAATGATGTTGCAGTAATAGTAAGTAATAAACCACTGAATAAAATAAGTTTAGGTTACTAACGAGAGCAGGGAAGTGTAGGGCAGAGGGAGGGTGGCAGTCACATCTTTATTTGAGGTGCGTTAATATGCTTTCTACATCATTTGCTATGATATTGTCTATACTTTTAAATATTTTTGACATTTTAGTTTTGACATTTATGTGGACTCAGCTTACAGAGGCCCATTCAGTGCTTGGAGCCTCGGGCAGCAGCGTGCCTTGCCTGTCCTCTCTTGAAGTTCTTGCCTCTGTGCAGCTTAATATTTATTGTTGTGGTCTCTCTAGCCGGATTTTACAAGCTCCTATTTTAATAAAATTCACCTAAGCTGCAATATACATAAATATTAACAAGGCTTCATGTTGGGGTATGGTCAACTCTGCATCAACCTTCTTGCGTTGTCAGGCTCTGCTTTGCTCCCAAATTGATGTCTTACCCTTTCACAGTCCTCCACCTCAGTGCTGCAAGTACATGTTGGGTTTTTTTCCCCTCATGAGTCCAAGTGACATTGTTCCTCATAACCCGTGCTGGAGAAGCATTTCAGCTCCATTCCTCAATCATCTCTGGGGAGCAGAGCTGCTGGCTCACACCGGCTGTTTCACTGCCTGCTGTTGGGATGTTGCTTATGGCCTCTTAGAATGTGATAGCCCTGGCCTGTTAATAAATTTATATGCCGCCATCTAAATGCTGTTGACTGTTTTTTTAGATAAACAGCACAGCATGAGATGCAGTTATTTTGTAGGCCAGTCACCAGCAAACCAAACAGATACTGCAGTGTTAGTAGAGGTAATAATAATTATTCATTATTGCATTTTGGCAGTTATCCAGTTATTCAAGTGAGCTTGTAAAATTAAGAAATAAGAGGTCACTGTGTTGACATACTATTGTTATAATGGCATACGATTTGGGACAGAACTTTAGTGTTTAGCTCAAATAACAGTGTTATGTGTGATTTTCCACAAAAAATGGTTGCAGTAATGCAGATAGGAAGCATATTAAGTTTAGGTTAATAATCTTAAGGTAATCATGCATTCAACATATCCACAATAAATCTATGAAATGCAATTTTAGAACATTTATAAAAGGTGTTATAAGGAAATGAAACTGCTGTTTGTTTGACTGCCACAAAAACTACGATAATTTAACCAGTGGTGTGCCTAGCAGCCGTACCACCATCCTGGCCCCTTCCTTGGCGCCCACTGTCAGACTCGTTGCAGCTCCTGAAGGTTAATGTAAGTGTTAATGTGTAATAGACTCTGCTATGGTAAAGCATAGACTATATTAAAATCATTGGTTATTGATGCATTTAATTATGATGGATTTGTCTAAATGTAACCCCCCTTGTAAGTCATGGAGCACCTGTACTATATAACTCCTTTAATGCATACAATGCCTTTTTCTGGGGGTCCATTTCAGTCAGCGTCCTGTTTCACAGAACATAATGCGAACATTAAATGGCCCATATCTGTAATAACAAAGACCACAGCTTTACAATAGACATGCTACTAATTGCTGACTGAATTATGTAGAACCACTGATTTACTTGATCAAATTATTCAAGCGCCTGCAGTAGATGCAGTTTTCAAGCTAGGTTTTTCATCTATGTTAAGATAACTGCAGAATATGTATTCAACATTACACTTGGTTTCCTGTTACAAGGTGTTAATTAGTTTTGTTTTCTCATATTATTTCGTCATCACGAGGAACTAATGTTTTCATAGAATGCTAATAACACAGCTGGTAACATGTCATTAATATAGCCTTACAATTGCTGGTATGGCAATAAAACACCAATAGCCACTAAATGTTTCCCCACTGAGCTGGAACATTGTCTGTAAAGGTATGTTGTGATGTTCTGGGTTTTGTATGTGAGGGTAGCTACACCTTTTAGGAGGATAAATATTTGAGAAGACTGTGCGCTGAACAGAGAAAGGTGTTGCTACTAAAAGCTTCCTTACACATTGATTCACTTTAAACTTATGTGCCCTGTGAATTAGTACATTTCCCAGCCTATGATGCTTTTTGTTTGGGGAAAAGTACTGAGGGGATTTTGGTAAAACTGAGCAAACGTCTCACTCATTCTTTTTGTGGGATGCATCAGGGACGAGGGCCAGCAGAAGACTGAGAGCAGTGTCTTTCCAGGAACCTGATTAAAATGCATTAGAAGCACTAGACTACCTTCCCCCATCATTGTGGTGCTTATCATCCCCACAGCAAACAGCACAGCTGTACGCCATGGAGTCAGGAGAGTCCTGTCATCTCTGCTTTACCTCTCCATTCATATCAGGAGAGGGAAGGAAGGAGAGCAGCTCAAGGACATGCTCTTTACTTTCTATGTGAAGGCTGGTAAAACACCAAGCTTTAAATCTCAGTGACTCCATTAGTGTCAATATCAAGGTGCTAACTCTTCAAAGGGTATTTAGTGCTTAGTGCTTTTTGAAAATTCATTCCAGTGTATTCCCTTCAGTGTCTCTTTAGAGATACGCCTTGCTTTGATGGCCCGACTTACAATATTTCGACTTTACTTTGGGAATCCGTTAATAAACATAAATACACATTCAGCAGAAACTGTACTCTGTATTTTGAATTTCATTTTTTCCCGGGTAAGCGATAATTAGGATACGCGGTATACGGAGTACTCCTCCATACTTGGGTGAGGAACTTGGCAATGAATGATGTAGGGAGTCACGTGGCGAGAGTGATGAGCACTGGGAAATGTAGTGAGGAACAGCTAGAATAATACCTACAAAAATCACACAATAATCGTTTTTTCACCTTTCAGTACATTATTCTATAAATTGCATGAAATACTCTTATAAAATTAGCATTATGTTAATTAGGTATTCACTGAATATTCGGCAACCGAAATTATTTGGCCAAAAATTGCACAAAAAAAGCACTTTCAGTGTTATAAGTGAAAAGGGCGAATAATTTATACCAAACAATGATATTTTTGATGACACGATCAATTGCAACCAGCATGGAATGAGCCGCTCTTTGTAAACACAGCAAACATGTAGACGCAGGACTTAACAATGTGAGCGTTTTGTTCGCATTTGTGCTTTCTTTTTAAAGAAATGCGAATGGAATATTTATTTATGAGAACTTGAACGAAATGAGATCTTTACCTGAATGCGCTAGTGCTTTCCTCAGAGATTTTGGTCCATATTGACATGATAGCATCACACAGCTCTTGCTGATTTGCTACCCATCCATGATATAAATGTCCCGTTCCACCACATCCCAGAGGTGCTCTATTGGATTGAGATCTGTTGATTTTGGAGGCCATTTGAGTACAGTGAACTCATCGTCATGTTCATGACACCGGATTGAGATGATTTGAGCGTTGTAACATGGCAAGCCTGCTGGAAGTAGCCATCAGAAGATACCCCGTGGTCATAAAGAGATGGACATGGTCAGCAACAATAGTCAAGTAAGATGTGCCATTTAAACAATGCTGAATTGGTATTAAGGGGCCCACACCATTACACCACCACTAGCCTGAACCATTTTTACATGGCAGGATGGATCCATGCTTTCATGTAGTTTGCACCAAATTCTGACCATACACTATCCGAATGTTGCAGAAGAAATTCAGACTCCTCAGACCAGGCAATGTTTCTCCAATCTTCTATTATTGGATGGTTGTTGGTCCTAGATGGGGTGGTCTGAGATTTTCACACTTAATGCCTGAGGCTTCAGTTTGCATGGGGTTACGAAAATAGAAAATGAATAAACATTGGGATAATAATAAGACAATGGAAAATGAATAAACGTTGCCTGGTCTGGTGAGACTCAATTTCTCTTGTGCTGTGATGGGGTTGGAGATTTTCTTGGAAAACTTTGGGCCACTTAATACCATTTGCACATGGGCTGAACGCCACAGTCTAATTGAATATTGTTTCTGATCATGTCTATCACTTTATGACCACTGTGTATCATCTTCTGATTACTTCCTGCAGGATAACATGCCATCTGTCATAGTTGAAGTGTACCTTTGATGAAAATTAAAGACCTTTCTCATCTTTCTAAGTAGGAGAACTTGCACAATCAGTGGCTGACTAAATACTTTTATGCCCCACTGTATATCTCAACCCAGTAGAGCAATTTGGGATGTGCTGAAATGGAAGATGTGTCATAGATGTGCAACTGTCAAATCTGCAGCAACTACATGATACTGTCATGTCAGTATTGATCAAAATCTCTGAAGAACGTTTCCAGAACGTTCTGAAGAAGTCACTTAGATGAGTGACGAAACGTTTCTCCAACAAAATCTATGTCCAGATGAACAGATTCAACTTCTTGGGTTTCCAGAACCTTGTTGAATCTATGCCACGAAGAATTAAGGAAGTTCTGAAGGTATCTTCAGCCTAGTATTAGCAAGGTATACCTAAGAAAGTGGGCAGTGATTGTATAACCCAATACATAAACTGTCTATTGTTCATTTTACGTAGATGAGTCAGTGTGGTGTTTGTCAGTGCTGTTAGGTTGATAATTCGTTTTCGCTTTATAGTAGCAACAAATCCCCACAATAATGCAGCTCTCTCTATGCAAACAGAGCTTTGCTAAGCATAAAATGCAGAAAGCAGTATGGTTTAAGACAGTGGATGTCCTGGTGGATTGGTTCTATACTGTCAGTATAGACCATGTGAAGACCACGCGAAGAGGCAACTAGAGGAGCAAAAGCTGGCTTCTTTATCGAGTGTGAGACCTATGTAAAGATAAACTGAAATGAAAGCAAAATATTGTCTTAAGTATTTCACAGCTTTCATCTTTTACTTCCTTCTGAGCTCATACAGCAATTTAAAATTTTCCCAGAGGCTTTTATGTCAGTATTCGTTACAGATGTTGTGAAGTGCATTTGATTACAGATGACAGCTTCAAGCTCCAGTGTAGAGAGTTATTAGTGTGTTAGCGTATGCTCTTATGAATGTTTCTGGTTTTAGCTTTAGCTTTTCAAATGGATTTAGCTATTACGCTTTGAGTACTTAAACAAAATTCGAAGAATTGCTTTCCATTATAACTAAAGTAATGTGTGTAAATAAAAGAGATTGAGTATTGTGAGAATTGGGTTCTCTACCACCATCATGAAAATAGCTTATGAGAAGTCTTGCCATTAAAATCCCATTAACTAAATCATTAATTATGAAACTGATTTTGGAAATTGAATGTGGATCAAAAATGGACCATAAAACCAACCCCAAAAGAATGCAGATACAATATGATATGGACAAAGAACGTTACTGAAGTAGAACCGGCCAAGGGTCATTGTTATGAACTCTTTGATGCCTGCAATGCCACTGACTAAGCATTCCCCATTTGCAATTCAGAAGGGCAAAGTGGAAATTGCTGGGATGGTTAAAGATACCAAAAAGCTCAGGTCGGGACAAACCTTGTTTATGTGCATAAAGAATGCACAAAGCAGATAAGACACTGAAAATCTTGGGCACGAACATAAGGATATTTCAGCATCCATCAGTAACCGTTTCAAAGGAGTCATCTGAACTCAGGACAAATATTGCAGGAATTAGCAGTATAGGACTTAATAACATGAGGTGCAATATAATTAGAAGACGAGAACAAACCATTAGAACAAACACCTGTATTCTGACCTTCGGTAAGCCAAGGCCAAGATTGTAATAGTTTACCAAAGAGTGAGTGTAGACCTCTTTTTCCAAATCCTATCCAATGCATTAAGTGCCAGAGGTACGCTGCATGCTGTAGCTGTGGACAAGAGGGCCATAATCTCCCTTGCTAGAAGTCGCCAAAGTGCAGGAACTGTGGAGGACCACACAGTCTACAGACAAATCCTGCTTGGCATGGACTAATGGAAATTCAAAGAATCAAGAGCTCCCAGAATCTCGCCACCAGAGGCATGGAAACTTGTTTGATGATACCCTAGCTACAGATCTGAGTAAATGTTTGTGACAGTGTTGAAGTCAATGAGAATGGCGGCATGCCAAACAGATGTCACCTGGATGGATACAGATGAACCGCAGCCCTTCACCTTAAAAAGCATCCCTACCAAAACTACCAGCACCCAGAGTAAAGCAATACAGTGGTGCTTGGAAGTTTGTGAAACCTTTAGAATTGTCTACATTTTTGCATAAATATGACCTAAAGCATCATCAGATATTCACACAAGTCCTAAAAGTAGATAAACAGAACCCAGTTAAACAAATGAGACAAAAATATCATACTTGGTTTTTTATAATATTATACCTTACTTATTGAAGACAATGATCCAATATTACATATTAGTGAGTGGCAAAAGTATCCTGTGAACCTCTAGGATTAGCAGTTAATTTGAAGGTGAAATTAGTCAGGTGTTTTCAATCAATGGGATGACAATCAGGTGTGAGTGGGCACCCTGTTTTATTTAAAGAACAGGGATCTATCAAAGTCTTCTCTTCACAAAACATTTATGGAAGTGTATTATGGCACAAACAAAGGAGATTTCTGAGGACCTCAGAAAAAAAAAAGTTGTTGATTCTCATCAGGCTGGAAGACATTACAAAACCATCTCTAAAGAGATCCACCAATCCACAGTTTGACAGATTGTGTACAAATGGAGGATATTCAAGACCATTGTTGCCCTCCCCAGGAGTGGTCGACCAACAAAGATCACTCCAAGAGCAAGGCATGTAATAGTTGGCGAGATCACACTTCTAAGCAACTCGGGGCCTCTCTCACATTAACATTAGTCCGTGTTCATGAATCCACCATCAGAAGAACACTGAGCAACAATGGTGTGCATGGCAGGGTCGCAAGGAGAAAGCCACTGCTCTACAAAAAGACCATTGGTGCTCGTCTGCAGTTTGCTAAAAATCACATGGACAAGCCAGAAGGCTACTGGAAGAATGTTTTGTGGACGGATGAGACCAATATAGAACTTTTTGTTTAAAAAAAAAAAAAAAAGTGTTATGTTTGGAGAAAACACTGCATTTCAGCATAAGAACCTTGTCCTATCTGTGAAACATGGTGGTGGTAGTATCATGGTTTGGGCCTGTTTTGCTACATTTGGGCCACGACGGCTTGCCATCATTAATGGAACAATGAATTCTGAATTATATCAGAGAATTCTAAAGGAAAATGTCAGGACATCTGTCCATGAACTGAATCTCAAGAGAAGGTGGGTCATGCAGCAAGACAATGACCCTAAGCACACAAGCTGTTCTACCAAATAATGGTTAAAGAAGAATAAAGTTCATGTTTTAGAATGGCCAAGTCAAAGTCCTGACCTTAATCCAATCGAAATGTTGTGGAAGGACCTGAAGCGAGCAGCTAATGTGAGGAAACCCACCAACAACCCAGAGTTGAAGCTGTTCTGTACGGAGGAATGGGCTAAAATTCCTCCAAGCTGGTGTGCAGGGCTGATCAACAGTTACAGGAAACATTTAGTTGCAGTTATTGCTGCACAGGGGGGGTCACACCAGATACTGAAAGCAAAGGTTCACATACTTTTGCCACTCACTAATATGTAATATTGGATCTTCCTCAGTAAATAAATGACCAAGTATAATTTTTTTGTCTCATTTGTTTAACTTAACTGGGTTCTTTTTATTTACTTTTATGACTTATGTGAAAATCTGATGATGTTTTAGGTCATATTTATGCAGAAATATAGAAAATTCAAAAGGGTTCTTAAACTTTCGCACCACTGTATATGAACAAGGCTCCAAAAAGGAAAGCAGTGCGTGAGGGACCCAAATCCAAACAGGGGTAAAGTAAAGAAAAGCAGAGGCCTTCGAAGGACTCCAAGTTGGAACGGTCATGGGGAATTTCTGCCCATCATGGCAAGGTTAGAAAAGGAAGGCCTACATTTTCGATCAGATAACCTTGAGCCACATAACTGGGATTTCACATTAGAGAAACTGCTTATCTCCTTAAGCAGAGCTCATGACACAGCATTTAGGCCAGACGGTATATACTGCCAGATTTCAAACGGATGCCACAGTACTCCCTAGCCCTATTGCCACTAAATTTCAATAAGATCTGGGACATGGGGACAGTGGAAGGAGACTACTGTCATCCCCATCCCTAAGCCAGGCAAAGGTAACAGTAACCCAGACAATTATAGACACAGCTCTGACAAGCTGCTTGGGCAAGACCTTTGAGAGAATGGAAGAACCTCTCCCAAGAGAGAAGTGTCCCACAGGGAGCATCCTATCAGTAACCCTATTTAACAAAGAGATCAACAGCAAATGGGGATACCCAAGAGCACCTTCTGCAGTATGCATGTGTATGATACTTCTGTATTGGGTACAGAGGGAAAAGGATGAACATCGTATCAGCTCCAACTCGGCACAAACAAAACCCAACAATGTGCAGCCATCAATGAAACTAAGCTCTCCAAACCCAAAATTGCCTGGATACACATATGCCAAGTAGAATCGCTTCACCGAGAGACGGAACTCCTGCTAGATTGTACTCCCTTTAGTACAGTTAAAGAATTGAACCTGCTAGGGCTCAGACTGAACAGTAAGCTATCCATATTTGGGTCAAAACTGGACTACGGATGTGTGGTCCTCAACACAGTACACCACCAGACATCCCCAGTGCAAAGCCTGTCTTTAAACCAGTGCACACCCCTGCCCCCGTTATAAGAGCCAATGTCCAAAACCCTGCTCATGACAGTGTGCTACCTCTGAACAGCCACCTATTTAAGGCAAAACCAGCCTCCATCTGGATTGCGCATTCAGCCAAACCCATCGGAGCTTGACCCCAACCACACCTCAGTAAAGCACTGTGTGAGCCCCCCTTGGAAGCTCAGGAAACCACAGATTATCCAGGATATAGCACACGATAAAAAGGCCTGTACCCACCTGAATGCATACGTTACAGAATTCCTCAAAGTCAGAGGGAGATTCCCAAAGCACTTCCCTGTCCATAGAGCTGGCTCCAAGGCTGGAGGTTGAATTTCAGTTGCAGCAGTAGTGGGTCAGAAGGTCTACCGAAAAGTTCTATTGAGTCACAGCAAAAGCTTATGTATTGCTCCTGGCAATGGAAGTTATCAGACGGGCCTGACATGAGGAGACAATTGTGTGTACAGACTCCAAATCATGCTTGAATGCCCCCAAATCCCCCTGTCATTACAAAATTCTACAGGAAGTGCAGGTCCTTCAAAAGCTGAACAGCAACAGCATCATCTGCTGGATCCATATATGTTCTATATAGGAGTTGGCAGGTGTGCAGGGTGATGTTTTAAGTACAGGGGCTGCCAACTGAATGTGAAAGTGTAAAAGCCCTTTGCTGGTATTCATACTAGTCAGTCTCACTTTCTCACGCGCACACACACACACACACACACACACACACACACAAACTGAATAAATACTGCACAGTGGCAGAGTTGCCAGTAAACCCTTTTCTTATATGGAATTACAAGGAACCGAATATGATCTTGCTGTTGCTTGTGAAATGTCTAATAAGGGATGGTATATCCAGGCTGCCCAGAACTCATTTTGTTTGCAAAAGTGTATGGGTGCCGTCTCTGCTATAGAGGCATTAGCCGCATCATCCTTGAATGGCCAGTATTTTATTTTTGTTTTCTCAACAAACTTTTACCAAATAAGTAAATAAATACATATAATCAGTGCAGCTCTACACCATTGTTTTGTCATTTTAACCAAAGTTTTATAACCTTAGTTTTATGTAATTATTATGCTATACTGGAGCAACTGGGGCTGGGGCCAGAGCCCTGGCAACACCCCCATTCCTGAGCCTATGGGATTGTGCAATATATGAAACAGTAATAACTTTATTACTTTTATACTGAAAACCATGCGGTCTTCTGGCATCAGTGCAGAAATGGCTTAATGGTCTTAATATCTCATTAAAGCTCCCTATAAATCACTCCAGACCTATTTCACATTACAGACAAAGCAGCCACTCTGCTGATGGCAGAACATGATCTGTGAATTATGGTTGATTGAGAGACATCAGCATGTCTACAGAGTTCTCTGTCATTATGACGTACAAGCCCAAATCAGAAAAACTTAGGACAGTATGGGAAATGCAAACAAAAAATGAAGTGTTTCTTACATTATCTTTAATGTCTCTGTGTACTGTATGAAACCGAGATCTTTATTATGTTTTGCCTGGTCAACATCATTTGTTAACATCCATCCATTCATGCATTTCAGGTCTGCAAAACATGCCATACCATCTCATAACGCTTACCAAGCGATGAAGTGTTTCAGGTGGTTTGTCCCATTCTTCAGAATGTTCCATTCCAAAATTCTAAAGACATTTGTATTGGGGAAAGGTCAGGACCGCAGACAGGTCAGTCCAGTACCTGTACCCTCTTCTTCCATAGCCATGCCTTTGAAGTCTGTGCAGCATTTGGTTTTGCATTGACTTGTTAAAAAATGCATGGATGTCAATGGAAAAGATCTTGTGTCTTGAAGGCAGTTTAAATTGCTCTAAAATCTCAGAAAATACTTTTCTGCATTAATGCTGCCATCACAGAAGTGTAAATAACCTTTGACATGGACACTGACACAACCCCATACCATACACAAAACCCTTTTGCCACTGGTTTTAGTGCACTCAATTTAGATAGTAGAATTCTACAGAATTAGAAATTTTCACTTCTTTTAATGCCACAGTTGTATTTATAGCAGGTATTGTGTAATTGCAGACTTACAGTACTGACCACACTGTGCAGCGTTTCTTGCTTATAATCTGTCTTGTTGATGAATCATGTACCTGGAGCAAACCAACAAAGAGAACTTTCCCCACATCCTGTTGAGTCACAGGAATAAACACAATAATTTTTTTAATGGACCTTGACCAAAATTGATCCTGAACAGCATCTTGTATTTAATTCTTCAGAAAAATGATATGCTACTTGCAAACTAAGATTTGTATTTTCTGCTTTTGGTGCAGGTCGAGCATGAGTGTGATGCTGGAGTTCTGCTGCAATGCGTGCATTAGGCTGTAGGATGAATCTGGCAGCAGTACTGAACGGTCTGCTGGTGTCGCTGGTGGCAGCGCTGCTGTGGAAGTACGTACAGCTCAGCGAACACATGGCACAGCTGGAGGAGGAGCTGCATCTGACACGCCAGTCCCAGGAGCTCTCACATGTGCGAATCGATTATCACGCTGCCCTGCTGGCACTGCAGGAACAGGGCACGAGGATGGTGTGCACCGGCAAGATGCACACTGATCGCATCTGCCGCTTTGACTACCTTTGCTACTGTACCGAAGCTGAGGAATTTGTCTTCTTCCATAGCAATTCCTCAGTCATGCTTCCCAATTTGGGTCCTCGTCGCTTCCAGCCTGCCCTTTTAGACTTGTCCTCGGTGGAAGATCATAATACGCAGTATTTTAATTTCTTGGAGTTGCCAGCAGCTGCGCTGAAGTACATGCCGAAACCTGTGTTTGTTCCAGATGTCACCCTCATTCTCAATCGCTTCAATCCAGATAACCTAATGCACATCTTCCATGATGATCTCCTTCCCATATTCTACACCATGCAGCAGTACTTGGACTTGGATGACGAAGCCAGGCTTGTCTTCATGGAAGGCTGGGGAGAGGGAAACCATTTTGATCTCTATCGTCTCCTTAGCAGCAAACAACCACTACTTAAAGACCACCTAAGGAATTTTGGCAAGCTAATGTGCTTTACGAAGTCTTATGTCGGCTTGTCAAAGATGACCACTTGGTATCAGTATGGCTTTGTACAGCCTCAAGGTCCCAAAGCCAACATTCTGGTGTCAGGAAACGAGATCCGTCAGTTTGCCTCATTCATGATGGAAAGGCTTAATATTACGTTGGAGGAGAAGCCTGAAGAGGATGATTATATCGTTGTTTTTAGTCGTGCTTCTAACAGGCTTATACTCAATGAGGCAGAGTTGATTCTGACTTTGGCACAACAGTTCAAAATGAGGACAATCACTGTGTCTTTGGAGGAGCAGACCTTTGATAGCATAGTCCAGGTTATCAGTGGCGCATCCATGTTAGTCAGCATGCATGGGGCCCAGCTTATAACCTCAGTTTTCCTGCCACGAGGTGCTGCTGTGATAGAACTCTACCCGTTCGCAGTCAACCCTGAACACTATACTCCATACAGAACCCTGGCTGCCTTGCCAGGAATGGACCTCCAATACGTAGCATGGAGAAACATCAGAGAAGAGAATTCTGTAACCCATCCCGATCGCCCTTGGGACCAGGGAGGCATCACGCACTTGGACAAAGAGGAACAAGAACGTATCATTGGTAGTAAGGAAGTACCGAGGCACCTCTGTTGCCGCAACCCTGAGTGGCTTTACCGGATTTATCAAGACACTATTGTGGACATTCCATCTTTTATGGAGGCCCTTAGAGAAGGCCTGAAGGCTAAGCCGAATCTGAAAAAGTCCAGGCTCGCCAGCACAGTACACCCTGGTCGAGTCAGAGAACCCAAGTGTAAGACATCAGTGCAAGCCACTAATGAAGCAAAGCTCTCTGTGTCATGGCAGATCCCATGGAACCTCAAGTACTTGAAGGTACGGGAGGTCAAATATGAAGTCTGGATCCAGGAGCAGGGAGAGAACACGTACATGCCTTATATTCTCCCCCAGCAAAACTACACCTTTTCAGAAAATATTAAGCCCTTTACTACGTATCTAGTGTGGGTGCGCTGTATCTTCAACAAGAACCATTTGGGACCGTTTGCAGATGTTCTTATATGTAAAACATGAATCGTTTAAGCTCACACTGTCATCAAAAGAGTCAGGGAAATGATGACTATTTGTTGAATCTTTTTTTCTCTGGAAAAAAACTCCTAGATTTCCTGTAAGTTGATACATCCTGTGGAGAAATAACTGAAGTGAATAAGACATTTGTGCAGAGGAGGACTAAAGATAATTCAGACTGCTGAACTGCTAAACCAGATGCTTTTAGAAGACCATGATGAATATGAAGTTATTCTGGGGATAAGTTTAACTGATGTTATTTATAAGAATTGTGAGGTAATTTATTTTTATTTATTAGTAAAGGGTGTCTGAAGTTGAAGTTATTGTACATTTTAACTCACTGGCCACTTTTCTTTAGGAGCAACATTCTGGGTTCTAATTTGTAGAGTTTTTTTGATTCTGCTTGGGTGGAACTTGATGTGGTTTTAGCTGTTGTAGCATATCTGCCTCAAGATTTCATATGTGCTTTCAGAGATGCCTTTTCTGTTCATCACTGTTGTAAAGAATGGCTATTCAGTTTCACTATTTTGTCAGCTTAAATGAATCTAGCCATTTCCCTCTGATCTTTCCCATCAACAAGGCTCTTCTGGCTTTTTTTTTTTTTTTAATTTTCTGGTGCAAACTCTACAGACTGCTTTGAAAGTCCCCGACAAGCGGTTTCTGAAATATTCAGTCACTTGGATTGTTTTTTTCATTCTTGACCTACCCTGGTTTGCGTCCTGACCAGGCCGCTACCTGTGTTGAGTTGGCATTTATCTCGTGTCTGTACTGGGTTCCTCTGGGTACTCCCATTTCCTCCCACATTCCAAAGACACTTTACATCATTTGGCATGTCCAGTTTAAGTGAGATTGTGTGACTTTGATATGCCCTGCTGTGGACTGACACCTTGTCTATGGTTGGTTCTGGTCTTGTACTCTGTGCTGCCGGTTAGGCTTGGGCACCCATAACCCTTGAGTTGTAGTAAGTAGGTATGAATATAGTGATTCTTGATTTGAACATTAACTGATACTCCTTATTTGATCTTGTGCATTGTGCTGCTGTGACTTGATTAGCTAACTGGATAATTGCATGAGCAGGTGTAGAGGTGTTCCTGATGAAAGTGGCCAGTAAGTGTGTGCCTGTGTGTGTGTGTGTGTGTGTGTGTATCAGATTGTACTGCGTGATAAAATAACAGGTTTTTGCTACTTTTTTGACATACGATTTTGTGAATTACTGGTTTTTATGTGTCTTTGTGATGTTAGCCTCTTGAGTAAATGTTTTGTGCAGTTCTCATTGGACAGCTTGGTATCAGATAAAATACTGAGACAAATTAACAAGAAGAATAATTTTCTCCCAATTAGTAAATTTGTTAGTTTGTGTTATGTGTTTGTTGAGTGTTAAGTTTTTCTTTTTATACTAGAAGGCATTTCACTCTCACCTATTTTGATGGGAAAACTGTTTGCCAGTGGGAGTGCTCAGACTTGCTGAACTTGAAATAAAAGCTGATCAAACATCATGTAACCATGAACTGGCAAAGGCTAACAGCACTAAAGAGGATACACTGCAGGTTAGTGCTGGGCGGTATCCTGGTTTCTGTATGAATTTTTCATATTGTGCCATGTCGTAGCATAGCTGAAGCAACAGCTATAACACTTCAATAAGCAGCAAATTACATAATATTGTTTATGGTTAGAAGCGATATGAAGCACTAAATACAATGGCATCGCCAAATGGCATTCTTGGTATCACTTGCTAGTTAGCCAGGTAGCATAACGGTTTATTTGGAGCTGGGAGAGGCTCTGTCGCTTTGGTAGATTAAAGAACAGAAAACAGGTGGAGGACAAAAAGTGAGATGCAAAAGTAGAACTTGTGCCCAAGAAAGGAACTGTATCTATTTGGAAGTTTTTGGGTTTAAAAAAAAAATCCATCGCAAACCATAAGGCTATGTATTGCAAAGTTTGTCAAGCTGCTCTTGGTAACAACTGAGTCCATCACCTCAGCAGAAAAGGTGTTGGAATACCAAGAATGTATGCGATTGTGGTTGTCGGATTCCGTGCCTTTAACAAGTAGCACCAGTGAAGTAGTGAATCCAAAGGCTCAGACATCACTTGAAGGGGCATTTTCTCCAGGCACAGCATATGACAGGATAAAGAAGTGGTGGAGCAACATTACGAATGCAGTAACAGTCCAGTCGAGAGATGGGTTCAGAGCAGTGATTAAAACACTGGATTCAAGGTATTTTAGCTAGAAAAGGCAGATCTCTTTTTTTTGTTCTGTGTTTAATATGTTGCAGATTGCACAATTAAAATTGTTTATGTTCTGCAACTGTTTTGTGCATCCTGATTCCTTCATACATTGTGTAATTTTGTGGTGTACCTCTTGGTGAGAGATTGTTGACTGCTAGACATGCCTCTATGACGCAGTCAAAGACATTTTGCCTGGTTGAAAGACTTCCAGAGGGGGCACGTTATTGGACTGAGAAAAGTAGGATGGAAGTAATTGCTCGCCATCTAGGCCGTTCTGACCTGGCTGTTCGAAAGAGTTGGGAGCACCACTACACACCCTCTCTGCCCGGATGATTACCAGGTGCTTGGCAGAAAGAAATTTGTTGTCACAGCGGTCATTGTGTCATTCCATTGACAGCCAGCCAACGTCGCCTTTGCATTGGTGTCATAAACAAGAAACCTGAACTGTTATGGAATGGGACCGTATTGTCTTTAGCAGGCACTAACAGATCAGCAATATGTGGAGGACATCCTGTGGCCATGTGTTGCCTCTCATGGCAGGGCTTCCAACAGGCACTTTTCAACAGGATAATGCTTACCCAGCTTCAGTAAACTGAGTGCTTTGAGCAAATGTGTCTATCAGTGAACAGTCTCTCATCAAGAGGTACACTATCCAAATGTAGCCTCTGAGAGCCTTTTTATAGAGCAGTGGAGGAAGCACTTTTACGTCCACTTGTGGCAAGACCCAGTGTCTAATCAGACCATACATGTTATCATTTACAACTACCTGTGACTTAACTGCATGCAGAGTTTTGCAGTAATCCAACATTCTATCTGGGTGCCCTTTCTTTTTTATTTTTCCAATGAGTGTACATGCATACATATTAAAAATAATGTGAAACTACCAGAATTTCTAAAAAAAAAACACATATAAATGTTTGGTCATACCACCCAGCACTAGTACAAGTTTACATGTCAGCAGTACTGGATCAGTCCACTTTTTTATCATTTTACAATGTTTTATGGACTATAAATTTGACCTCACTGTCATCCTTTTGTATTCCATCATCCGTTAGTATTCATGAGTTGGTGCTTTGTTTTTTCTCACTAATGTATGTGCCATCTTTCTTCCATTCAGATTGTGCTTCATTAGGATTTGAGACGTTAGCTGTACTCCATATTAGCAAACCCAAAGTTTTGATTGGCATAATTAGATGCTAATCAAATTCATGTATAAGGTGAGGATAATGAATTCATGCTGAGTCCAATATAAAATAGGTGTAACGTCTAATGCCTGTAATCACAGAGAAGAGGGGGTCTAAATCAAGTGCCAAAATCCTATGCACTGAAGATATAAATAAAGCTTAGTAATGCAGTCAGACCGTTCATGTCTCGCTCACATTAAATCAAAGCACCTGATTTACTTCAGAATGTCCGTTTCTCGAGTTATGTTTTCCATTATGCAAATTATATTACAGCAGTGAAAAGGTCTTGGAAGAGTCTGAAAGTAAGAGAACAGATTATTACCAATGTAAATGTGCCACTTAGTATGATCACATGCCATAAATTGGCATAATTCGTGTTACTTCCTGACTTTCATTAGACATTGCATTTAACTTACTGCATTGCATCAAAACTTTTGTGTTTGTGAAAATTCCTGGTTATGTAGTCTGTTTTTGCTAGATGCAGTTTATTTGCTTGGACACAGTGATGGTTGCAGGCCACCTCACCTCTCCTGCACTACTGACTTGTTTCTATATACAGACTTGTCAATGTTATCGTGTGAGATTTGAGGAAACCCTTAGCATAAAAGATGCAGGAGGATGTAGGTAGGGATGCACCGATACCGGTATCGGGTATCGGCTCCGATACCACCTCCCCGTGCAGTACTCGTACTCGTAAAAAGTACCCCGATACCACGCACCGATACCACTTTTACGTCAGCGCGACGCTGCTCCGCCTCCAATTAAACAAGCAGCTGGCGGGAGCCAGAGAAAATCAGCCATGTCAGTAGTGTGGGCTTATTTCACAGTGAAGGAAGACAAATCTAAAGCGGACTGCAAACTGTGCTCATCTAAGTTTGTCTAGAGGAGGGAAAAAGACCAACTCTTTTAACACCAGTAATCTGATAAAGCATCTGAAATACCACCACGACCGTGAGTACAAAGACTTTTGTAACTGTGCAAAACAACAACCAACGCTGCAGCAAACTTTTGAGAGGAAAGAGAAAATGTCCAGAGACAACCCACGTGCTATCAAAATAACTCAGGCTATTATAGAGTACATCGCCCTGAGTGACCAGCCACTGTCGGAGGTTGAAAACATAGGATTTCTGCATCTTCTCAGTGTCCTGGAGCCAAGATATAACGTCCCAAGCCGCCATTACATGACTGACACGGAGCTACCCAAACTACATGACTTTATGAAGAAACACATTCGTAACCTGATACAAAAACCCTCCGCTGTTAGTTTCACCACTGATATTAGGACTAGTAGCGTTAGCCCGGTGTCGCTAATTAGCTTAACAGCACAGTGGATAGACGATAACTTCACGTTACAAAGAGTCATCCTACATGCAAAACAGTTTAGGGGGTCACACACAAGCCAAGCCATCGCGGGGGTATTTGATGACATGCTGCAGACGTGGAACATGCCTAAACAATCTGTCCATGTTGTGCTTCGCGACAATGCTAAAAACATGTTTAAAGCCATGAATGACGCTGGACTCCCAAGCCTGCCGTCGCACATACTCTCCAGATGACCGTTCACGAGGGAATTTTAGCACAAAGGAGTGTTTCTGATGCTGTCAAAGAAAGCAAAGGTAATGCACTGTCTTCCACATTTTATGTTAATACATTTAATATTTTATTTTATTATATTTTACAAGTAATTTGTGGCCTTGTTCAAGAATTATACAGAGAATGTAATTTAATTAAAAACTCTCATTCCAAATAGTTATCTTTGTTTTTAAGTGACATGTGTCACAATTATGGCTTAATGTAGGAAGGTTCACGATATCAGGTGTCATGGTATCAGAAAATAATGATATTAATAAGTACTTGGTATCGGTATCGGTATCGGTATCGGCAAGTACTCAAATTCAAGTACTCGTACTCGTATCGGTTTGCAAAAAAGTGGTATCGGTGCATCCCTAGATGTAGGTAAGCACTCCTATGAGATTATTTTAACTCCATAGTGTGTTATAAATCCACAATGTTTTGTATGCTGTCCTGCTCTTCTATTTAGATGTCATGTCTGCTTTTATATCCTGGAGGTAAATGTTCTCTCAGTTGGTTGCTATCCTTGTTCCCTATTCTCTTTTGTGTCCTAGTTTTTGCTTGGTAAGAATAAGGGCTTACTTTCACTAGGCGATCTGTACCGTGCCGGAGCACGTTTGACCCCAAAAGTCTGGTTAGTTTTCCTTGTTAGACGACTCCAACAAAGCCACAAAGCAAAACCATCAAGGTCATTGTGCTGTGCAAAGTGCACTTTTCTCCACCACAAGATGTAGCGTCGTGATGATGTAAGCGTGCTCGGGCCCAGAACGTTTAAGCGCAATGTGGGCGCAGGGCAGTAAGGGGGCGGGGAGGGGGTACAATCGTGATCAGGCCCGGTGCAATGCAAGACACTGCTTGATATGCGCCATAGAAGCTGTGGTTTGTAAGTACTTAACGCTGGATCATCTTGTACTGAATAAGCTGGATATATTATTAACCTGCTTGCAAGCAGAGGTCAAAGATAGATAATGAGTTGCATTTGTTCCAGTCATCACTGAGTGTATTCACCCTCTTTTATCCAATTGGACTCATAACTTTGTGATACTTTAAATTTGCTTACCTTCTCACTGCTGTCACTTTTCTTATTTCTTAGTGATCGTGGCATACTTTCCTGAAGCTGCCTTTGATGTGTTGACTTTGGTCAAGACCGATGTCATTAAATTATGCCTCCTGCTTCCTAACCATGTAGCTGCTTCTCAATCATCATTTATTCATTCATTTTCATACCTGCTTAATCCAATTCAGGGTTGACAGGGAGCCAGAGCTTAAACTGCAGCACAGGCCACAAGGCAGGTATCGATCCTGCACAGAATGGCAAGTAACCACAGGGCACTTACACAAACGCTTCACACGCTGGGAGAGAGACTAATTGACCCGACACCTGTCTTTGAAATGTGGGTGTAGTGCCCAGAGGTCACTCGAGTGGACAGAGGGAGAACAGTCGAATCCAAACAGATTGAACTGGGGATCACTACAGATGTGAGGCAACAGCACTAAGCACTTGCACCACCGTGGTGTCCTCTTCTGAATTCCACTAATGTAAATCGAAATATTAGTGCCTCCTTTACTGGTGTAGTGTCTAGTCAATGAAAAACTAGTCCCATAATCTCACAGTCAGAATGGACCGCTACATGGGAGAATAGTATACAGTGGGGCAAAAAAGTATTTAGTCAGCCACTGATTGTGCAAGTTCTCCGACTTAGGAAGATGAGAGAGGTCTGTAATTTTCATCATAGGTACACTTCAACTAAAAAAATGAGGGAAAAAAATCCAGGTAATCACATTGTAGGATTTTTAAATTATTTAATTGTAAATTATGGTATAAAATAAGTATTTGGTCAATGTTTGGTCAACGTTTCCTGTAAGTCTTCACCAGGTTGGCACACACTGTAGCTGGTATTTTTTCCCCATTCCTCCATGCAGATCTCCTCTAGAGCAGTGATTTTTGGGGCTGGTCGGCCCTCCAAAGAAATGCTGCCCCACACCATTACTGACCCACTACCAAACCAGTCATGCTGAAGGATGTTGCACAAAGGCGGAGGTAGCAGTCCTGCTGCTGGGTTGTTGCCCTCCTACGGCCTCCTCCACGTCTCCTGGTGTACTGGCTTGTCTCCTGGTATTGCCTCCAGCCTCTGGAAACTACACTGACAGATACAGCAAACCTTCTTGCCACAGCTCGCCCAACATCGTGCAGGACGCTTGGCATTTGCCAGAAAACACCAGGATTGGCAAATTCGCCACTGGCACCCTGTGCTCTTCACTAATGAATGCAGGTTCACACTGAGCACATGTGACAAACGTGGCAGGGTCTGGCGACGCCGTGGTCATGGAGACCTCCATTGGTTAATAAATTTGATTTCCATTGATGGTTTTTGTGTGATTTTGTTGTCAGCACATTCAAATTTGTACAGAACAAAGTATTCAATGAGCATATTTCATTCATTCAGACCAAGGATGTGATATTTGAGTGTTCCTTTATTTTTTTTGAGCAGTGTACTTATTTTCCACCATGATTTACAATTAAATTTTTTAAAAATTCTACAATGTGATTTTCTGGATTTTTTCTCATTTTGTCTCTCATAGTTGAAGTGTACCTATGATGAAAATTACAGACTCCTCTCATCTTTCTAAGTTGGAGAACTTGCACAATCAGTGACTGACTAAATACTTTTTTGCCCCACTGTATATCATACAAACAAGATTTTTCTTTAAAATATGAACGGCAAGGTAAAGTTTTGGATCATGATTTTTAATAAATAATCTACTGTTTAGGTGTTGTTATCTGTTTTTAAGATTATGTTCCAAAACAGAATAATGACTTGAAGTTAGAAATACTAAAGAAGTATGACATTTTTCAGGTATGTTGATAACTGATTTATAGAGAGCAGACAGTGTGTGCAAAATGTCTTTAACTTTGACAGACAAGTCAGACTATAGCTACAGGTGCATTTAACAAAATGAGAATAATGATGAAAAATTAAATTTGTTAATGAATTAATTCAAAAAGGCAAACTGTCATATGTTATATAGGCCTACATTACGCAAAGGGCGGCATGGTCAACTCACAGCTCGAGAGATCCCTGGTTCGATCCTGACCTTGAACTCAGCCTGTGTGGAATTTGCATGTTGACTCTGGGTGCTTCAGTTTCCTCCCACACTTCAAAGATGCGTTAGGTTAATTGTTTGCTCTAAATTTGCCCACTATGAATGTTGTATCGACGTAACCGTGCTCCTGTCATGAGTAGCTATTGATGTTTCTATGACGTTAAGCAAAGACAAAAACAAAATGAAGTGACATTTCAAGCATTTTATTTGTTATAGTTTTGATCACTATGGCTTCTAGCTGATAAACCGGAAATATTTCATTCCGAGTTTTGCAGCCATCTGACATTTCTATCTATGCGCATTATTATTATTATTATTATTATTTTCAGTGAGTATATTTAGCTGAAAATGTGCTACAAGTTCTACAGTGATTGAGATATCCGTGGCCAGCCAAGTTTGTGTGAAGCTGAAATCTGCTTAATATAGTTTTAATCTACATTAACATCTCTCTGATCTCACAGACGCATATCATCTCTTGCACTCATACAGTGGGATACTGCATGTTTTCATCCAATTACTTGATAAGGATTGTATAACTGTCTCCATACTCTCTAGACTGGGAGTCCATAAGCAGAAAAATTAGAATCACAGAATGAGGGATGAGGGATTCATGTTCATTAAAGGGACTGGAATGTATCATGCAACTTTTCTAGAAATAAGCAGTTCAATATTTCTCAAGTAGAGCTGACCAGTTCTTTAAACTTATGCATTAAATATAAATTACTGACTGCTCAGTTGTCAAGACTATCCAGTTAAATTAGTTATAAAACATACCCTTAAATAACAGTAACTCTGTGGTACCCCCAACTTCCCATAGCATCAGCTAAAGAGGAAATAATCAGTCGCATCAGAGCAGAGACACTACTTACATTCTTATCAATAATAAGACTGAAAGCACATTTTTCCTCTGTTAGCAGTGTGAGGTCTGAGTGATGCACAAACCATTCAGCCAGTGCTTATCGATGCCTTAGCAACAAAGGCTGTCTTGTCTGGTCAGAACAGACAGAAGGGTTACTGCGTCACGACAGTGCATTGCACTCTGCCGAGTATAATACCGTTTAGCCGCAGAGAGGTCAGACTGCTAACACTGTTAACAGTTGAAAGCAACTACAATGGGCAGATGGTCACCTGGTCTGTGGAGTCCCATTTTCTTTTACATCACATAAATGCATCTGTACCAGACTGCACCAGTGTAAGAATATATTGGCCCATTGGTATGTGCATATATAGTTCCTCTTTCTTAGAATCAGCATATCTACATGTATGGCACCAATTCCAATCCACTGTCTGATGAATTCCAGCACAGACACACATTCTATGTACCGTATTTTTCAGACCATAAGGCGCACTTAAAATCCTTTAATTTTCTCAAAAATCAACAGTGCGCCTTTAAATGCGGTGCGTCTAATGTATGAATTAATTCTGGTTGAGCCTTCTGACCTAGAACCGATTGTAGATGGTACACGGCGCTCATAAATCTGTCAAAATGTTTTAGGACGGCCTTGGTAAGTTACGAAGCTTACGGCAAACCGTAGTGCGCAGCATCGCGGAGTAATACGGTATGTGCTTCAGCATTAGGGTATGTGCATTCATTCATTCATTTTCGAAGCGGATTTCAAACTCAACGCCATCAGTCACGCAGTACAACATGGACATAGAGCAGCTGCGAGAGAATTCAACATTAACGAATCAATGGTATGGAAGTGGAGGAAGCAAGAAGACGCCCTGCGCCAGGTAAAGACCAAACTGAGCTTCCGACGGAACTTAAGAGTTTTGTTTCATTTAATGCGCCTTATAACCCGGTGCGCTTTATGTATGAAAATAGATCCGTTAGCAGCCGATCATTGATATTGCGCCCGGTGCGCTTTATAGCCCGGAAAATACGGTAATAAGACACTGATTAGATGATGATCTAAACTCAGATATTATTTACTGAAGAAAACTACAAGATACATATAAGCTGCGACTGAAATATTGATTTCTGAACTTTACTGAGATATAACATTAGTATTGTTTTGTTAAAAATGTTCAGTTTCACTCAAACACACATTAAATACAAACAGTAAAATCTGAGAAACTACTAGTTTTGCAGTGGTCTCAATTTTTTGAGAGCTATACATAAAAAAACTTACCTCCGTTTCATTATGAGAGCCTCTAATGCACATATGTCAGAATTCACCCTCTGACCATTGAGGCATGGACCCAAGACCTCTCAAGACTTGTCTGTCCAGCACATCCCATAAATGGAGAGTTTGGAGTCATAGTCAACACATAGGTTTTGCTTTTATCCTGCTGAAAGAGACCACTGCCATTTGGGAATACCATTGCCATGAAGGGGTTTACTTGGTCTACAACAATTTTTAGGTAGGTGATGTATCACAGTAACATCCACATGAACATCAGGACCCAACGTTACTCCAGCAGGACATTGCCCAGAGCATCACATTGTCAGTGTTATTCACTTCATTCGTCAGTTATTTTAATGTTATGGCTGATCGTGTATGTCTAATGAACAGTAGCAGTCGGAGGTCTGGAATGACTAAAATGAATTTTCTTGAAACACAATTTTTACACTTTTCCCTAAGTATCTAAGTGACCATTATTCATCAAAGTATCATTAAATAATTCAGATATTACTTACATGGCAAATGACCATTATTGGATTGACTGATTCATAATTTATTGTTGTGACAGCAAAGCCCCATTTTCAGTACCAATTCTTTCAAACACTGATTCCAAGCTCTTAAATGCTAATGTGTAAAACAACTGTGAACGAAACATGACACTGCAACCCTAAATATGTTTTATCATTAGACTTTTAGATGGAGTCTACTACCTTACAAAAAAATATGGAAACACCAGATTTCGAGGATGTTCATTTAGCTTTTTGTTTGTAGCAAAAAATTAATCACAGCTATGACACCAAACATTTTTTCAGCAGCTAAACTTTCTGGTTTGTGGAACATACCTAAAACAAATTATTTTAATTAGTGACTTTTTTTTCCCCAGATCATGTAGAAGAAATAATTATGGAATCCTCCACCAAATGTTCACATTTAGTTCTTGTTTGCTCCTCATCTGGCTTTAATAATGGCCTGAATTCTTTGAGGCATTGACTTCATTAGTGGAAAAAAACACATTCTACATCAAGCTGGTTCCAACTTTCTCTACAAGTGGGTAATAGATCAGCTTTGGAAGAAGGAGACTTGTCTTGGACTAAGTTTTAATATTTCCTCCATACATTTCAATCGGATTGAGATCTGCATATGCATGTCCTGAAAAAGCTTTAACACACTTTGCTCTTTGGAAAGCTGCATTATCATCCTGAAAACACTTCTATATTACCAAACATATTTTCTATTGATGGAGAAAGAAAATTTCAGTATATACCTGTGTGCTGACTGTTGAGGTAAATACATGCAACCCCATATCATGATGGATGGCATGGTGGTGCCTGTGGTGACATCTCCTAGATCCTCGGTTCGACCCATGTGCGGAGTTTGCATATCCTCCCCATGTCTGTGTGGGTTTACTCCAGTTTCCTCCCATTTACAATTACATTTACATTTACAGCATTTAGCAGACGCCCTTATCCAGAGCGACTTACAATTGATACAGTCTTACAGTCCAAGCAATTGTGGGTTAAGGGCCTTGCTCAAGGACCCAACAGTGGCAGCTTGGCAGAGGTGGGATTTGAACCCTGGACCTTTTGGTCCATAGTCCAGTACTTATCCGCTAGGCTACCACAGTCCCACATTCTAAAGACATGTTGACTGGTCACTCAATTGGCCCATGACTTTGTTATGAATATAGCCATTGATGCTGATGTTACATTAATAAAACAAATAAACAAACCCCATGTCACAAATGAGTGAGGATTTTTTTCTTTATATGTTGCATTACAATGGATCCAGACAAAAGTTCCAGCATCATTCCTTGGCCAATGAAGATTTGTAATTCCTCACTGAACCCTCTTGGTGGGGCCATATTTTCTTTCAGTCAACCAGTTCAATAGCTTGGTAACGCTGTAAGCACTGCAGATTACATCTCATGCCTGTATATGTTTTAGATATGCAAATTACAAGATGAGTCCGACTGGAAAAGTGATGCCATTAATTGTTTGAGTTATGCTGCACAAAGCTGGAATGTTCAGCTATGAAACAGAAAAAAAAAGTTAAAAAGCTGGTTGAACATCCTCTAAGTGTGGTGATTTCATCATTTTTGCCAGAGATAGTATGACCTTGGGCTAGTGTTCAAAGAATATTCTTTGGGCTCCATCCAGTACATTGACTGGCGTATTCTGCTTCTCTGGAGGGAGCTGTGAGTCACTAATTGGCCTTTGTTTGTAAAAATAACCCAGACAGACAGGAGAAAGGAGCAAGGTTAATCTTCCTGCATTTGAAGTTGGGTTTAAGTCTCATCCACTCTTTCAGCCTTCACATGTTCAACTCAGAAACGTGTATTTTGCTCTTTTGGTTTCAGTACTAGCTGTTTATTTTTAAACTACAACAACCAGACAGTCTGAGGAAAATGATTATATAAAGATTAGCTTACAGTTGTCTTCATTCATTTGAACACTTCATTTGATTGGTGTGACTAATGTGGATATCATTAGTCACTTTTATTGTGTCCGGCTGTGAACTTATGCAAATGCAGCTTTTGACAGACTAACGCTAACAGCAATGAGTGTCATTAGTGCCCCAGAGGGGCAGAAGTTTCCCACCTTCACAGCTAAGAATGCAACCTCGAGTGGGGACTGGTAATCACATGATCACAACATAGCCGAGAGTGAGCCTTCAGCACTCGGTGCACTGTCGTGACAATGCTCCAGAGTGAGAACCTTGAGAACTCAATCATTAGCGCATGTCACTATAGCAGCCTACTGGAGGGAGAGTCTCAGACTCTGAGGAATGGGTCTGTGTGGGTGGGTAGCTAGGATGTGATTTATTACTTTATAAAGTGCTTAGGTCAGAAACCTTATGTGACAGGAGAATATGAACCAAAAGTGTGGTGTTTATCTCAATAATTCAGCAGCCTATAGATTACTTGAAATGCATGCTTATACTGACTCAAACTTACTTAATGTCACCAAACAGAAGACCTATAGGGGCTCTAATACCTTCTGTAATGTAGTGGATTACTTTAATAATAATTAATACATAATTAATGAAGTACAATAATTAATTACTTTGTGCAATTAAGAGCTGCATGGTGGGGCAGGGGTTAATGCTGTTTCTTCATTGCTCCAGAGACCCCCAGTTTGATGCCATCTGTGTGGAATTTGCATGTTCTACCCCTGTCTCTTTGATACTCCACTTTCCTTCCACATTCCAAAGATACAATGCATTCAAAAAAGTCTTCAGACCCTTTCACTTTTTTCACATTTTGTTATAAGGCTTTGTGATAAAATAATTAAAAACAAAACAAATTTTCTCCCCCATCATTCTGCTCCCATTTTTCTTGATCATCTTTGAGATGTGCACCAGTGCACCAGTGGTAAATTCACTTGATTGGACACGATTTGGAAAGACACACACTTGTCTATATAAGGTCTCACAGCTAACAATGCATATCAGAGCATGATGAGGATAGAACTGCCTGGAGAGCTCAGAGACAGGATTGTGTGGAGAGACAGATCTTAAATGGAAGAAGTCTTGGTAAGAGAAGTGACCAAAAACCCAACGGCTGAGCTCCAGAGATCCCATGTTCAGATAGGAGAAACGTCCAGAAGGTCAACCATCACAGCAGCACTCTGACAGTCTGGGCTTTATGGCAGATTGGCCAGACAGAAGCCTCTTCTCAGTAAAAGACACAGGAAACCCTTGTAAAAAAGCACCTACAAAGTCCAGATGGGCTTTAATGTGTCTTTTACTGAGGAGAGGTTTCTGTTTCCTGGCAATACTTGAACGTATAACAACGCTTTGATTTCTTGTCTCATATTACATCAGGTAATCAGCTTTTTAGTGAGGTGAGCCACATGACATTTATGACTCCACATTTATGACCCGAAGTATGTTCCCATAAAGTAAACACAAAGCTATACTATATATTAGTCTAACTTTTATTTAGAATACTAAATATTCTCTTCACTTCTAATAACGTCAGTGAATCAGAATTAGTATTGTTAAGAAATGTAAACCTTGAAGCATTTTCTGGGTTTAGTCTTCAATTCTGGTTACTGTCTTGTACAATTTGGCAGGTTATCCCCATGTTCGCTGGGTCCGCTTAAATTGACCCAGGGTGTGAAAGGGTAAGTTTTGTGACCAGGGACCATAGAACTTTTGTTTCTGACATAGACATGTTCACTCTAGCCTTTGTGAATCCTGCCTAACCCTATCACAGTTAAGCATCTGCTTACCCAATGTCCGACATGCAGGGCTGTGTAAAAGTCTCAGGCCGCCATTTTATTAGATATAGCATTGTTTTATCAGTGGTATAACGACCATATATCATTATTTCACAGTCTCTTTATTAGAACCCCCCCAGAAAAAAACCTGTTTCTATAGGCTACAGTGGCAAGTATTTAGTGTGACCTCCTCTTACACTTGAGCAATCTGCATTTACCAGCATCTGGCACCTTAATTGGGTTGCCAAGTTGATCCTTCTGCAGTATGAAGAAGCTTGATCAGGAATGGTCTTTTCAGTCGAGTAGCAAGAAACCACTTTTTAGGGGCAACGGTAAAAAAAAGAGAGATTCTAATGCTCAAAAAGATTGGAATGAAGATCAATGGAAAACAGTATCATGGAGTGACGAATCCAAGTTTGAAATTTTTGGGTCCAATTGTCAACCATATGTTATATATGGTCATTATACGATTGCTGAAACAACGAATCTAATAGTGGCCTAAGACATTTGCACAGTACTGTACCTTCATGAAAGATAGCAGTTATCCATATCAACAACAACAGAAAAAAGTTTTAACCTCAATAAAGCAGAAACGATCTTTAAATTCCTGTCAATTGCAAGACTGAAAAAACACATCTAATTACTCCACAATCGAACATTGGAAATAATAATAATAATAATAATAATAATAATAATAATAATAATAATAATAATTTAGGACTTCATACATAGTTGTGCACCATTATAACCTTTCCTGCCATGGAAATAGCCAAGAGCATGGCCTTAAACACCATTAGCATCTCTTTATCCTGAGCTGAAATGTGCAGAGCTGCTTTCATGTTCTGCAAATGGACAGCAGTCTGACAAGCTGCAATAGAAATATAACTGTTCATATTTTCTATGAGCAGGAAGCAGACCATTGTAAAGTGATGTGACAACAATCAGAAAACATGTTAGGAAATAATATCCATGCTAGCAATTGCACAAATCATTGTATGACAAAACAAGGCTTTAATGATGACGTGTGAAAAATGGAAATTCACAAAGAACATTTATCTAGGAAGTCTATATGTAGGGTATTTAGTCCATGAGAGATTTCACTCTTACATCCAAAAACATTACTTCATGTGGATGCCAGCATTTCCAGGTGTTACACATCTGTATACTTTCTGTTGGCTTGATTTTGAAAGGAATTGGAGGAAGAATTCAACTTGGAAGCAGAACACATGCCTCAGTTCTGGCCTACAATCAAAAAACGCAGACTTGATCCTAGTGCTATCAAGCTGATGAATGCAAGAACCAACAGAACCAGATTATGTGCCCTGATGTGGCTGAACAGCTTCTCATCAGTGAATATTTCTTTATATATTTCATAGTTACATCAAAGCCTAGATACTTGCTCTTAAAGATAAGAGTGGATTTGTGCTTGGGGGTTTGGACATCATTAACAATTTCTGTCTAAATTCAGTAAGAAAAAAGTACAAAAATAACAATTCCCTGACCTCAAGCAGGGAAAAGATAGCAAATATACATTTCATATACATATTATACATAAATATTCCTTATTTGTCTTAATAATGGCATCAAGGCAAAGCCCTCAAATACTGAATAGGACCAGAAACAATCAATGTTTCCTGACAGCAGAAATAAAATGATTTCATGTTTATCTAAGCTCATTCCTTAGCTGAAACACTAAAACATACATGATGTAACAACACAATACAATTTGAGAGGATTTCAAACAAAAAATAGCTCTAAAATATCCTTTATGCAATGGAAGAAATGCTAACACACCTTTTATGACTTAACTTTTGTGTGAATTTTCTGAGTTGTTTTTTTTGGGGCGCCCTGACACCACAGCCCTCTCATACGGCTTTATGATTTCAGCTACTCATGCAATAAGTTTATGAAGATTTTTATGGAGGCAGCTATATGTTGTGGTTCTGTGCTTGGGCACGGTTAGTGATAACACTACATACGTACTGTGCCCGAGTTCAAGTGAACCAACCCCGAGCCCACCTCTTCAAGTGGGCCTGAGCATGGTTCAGCGTAAAACATGCCCAGCCATGTTTATGGAGTGATTACACAGTCAAACGAACCTAGCTTTGAGGTCAAACATGCTCGGGTACGGTATCACCTAATGTGAATACACTATAAGTCTGTTCAAAAGATTTACATTCGAGTTTGCTTTGCAGGCTCATTGCATGAAATAGTATTTCAAATATCAAAAATAAGTACATTGTAGTCATAACATACTTATCTAATATAGACTATGTATCTATCAGAGGCAGGGCTTGCAACATAATGGTTGGATGGTGTGTTGTTTAAAAAAACTATTCAGGTATGAAAATACCTCGTCTGCACACCATTTGCTTCATTCACTAATGCATATGCATGTTCATATTTTAAGAGTAATTTCATAGATAGATGTTAGATAAGCAGAACTGGCCTTAAATATATTTGGACAAATCCAAAATAGCAACAGGAAATGTTGCCTCTCATACTTCAGGACTGACTCACTGCTCAGTGTCAGATAGTGTAGTTTTTTTCTAACTGCACTGCAGTAAGAACATTCTTAAGCACATGATGCTATATATCAACTCTTCAATTACATACTTTTACTTTCAGCCACCTGAGTTAATATTTTTCGGAGCAGGTTTACAGATTTATATTCAGTCTCTTTTCCTGGATGTGCTGCAGCAGGATTCTGGCTCGCTGCTGAATTGTGCGGATGGTTGCTTTGAGGCCGGCTGCTCCTCCTTGACTCTTCCAAAACTCTTTATCCACAGACAGCGAGCGCAGGAGAAGCTGCTCCAGGCAGTCTGACTGCAACACTGATATGGCTCTCTTTGGAAGCCTGTTCATCACCAACAAGCCCAGCACTTTAACAGTTATAACATAATATAATGTATTTACGCAACAATACACTCGTCGTGGTTTAACGTGAAATATTGGAACGGGTGTGCAGCGGTCGTACATCAGCACACTCGTGCCAATATCTCACGTTAAAGCACTCCCTCTTGTGTATTATTGCGATTATACCACAGTTCCGTTATCGCCATTTATTGTTAGATTTTAAGATAAAGAGGACAGAAAAAACTATTGGTTTATCACCCTTCCGTGAGGTAAAATAGTTCCATTTTATCAGGCATTCCGCAGCTAAGCCCTTCAGTCATTAAAGCCGAGGAACATAATTACCAATAACTGTTTATTATACAGACAATAAACACAAAAATATCGACTGGTAAGTTACATTTTTTTTAAGAAAGTTTATTTACATTCAGCAGATAAAATGGGTCGGGCTATAAGGCAGGCTGTTACTAAGATACACTATTATACCAACTGCAGCAAATCTGAGTGAAATCCAGTTGTTATAAGCAAAGGCGAGGATCCTGTTTGATTAGCGATTACAAATTTGTATGATGAAGCTCTTAATGTTAACATTATCAGTCAGAAATGTCACTGGGTTACATGTTTGCTGGGTTAAGAGCTGGACTTATAACATACCATATCTGGATAATATACCTGTCAGACAAATGAACCTCCGATCAGCCGCAGATGGTGTTTAATTAAAGACAGCGAGTTTAACTCCAGCAAACAACGTCTTTGTGAGGGATGAAGCTCAGTTCATTTTTGTTGGTGGGACTAAAACTGATCTCAGTCTCGTTGCTCTTCAGTCGAGCTGTGAATCTGTTGAGTCCAGGTCGATTTAAAGTACTGACGTTGTTTCACTTTTCCAGCGCTTCCAAAGCCTAAAAGTGACAAATCTTTGTCTCAGGTTGGTCATTAATAGCTTCATCCTCCAAATTTATATCGTTTTCAAAACCAATATATTTTATAAAGAAATTATGGCATTCATTTCGGCAGTGTTTTACTTATTGTAACTCGGCTGATTTTAGAGTGGGCATCATTGCTAGGTTATGTGTGTATGCTGCGGAGTAATACCTATAGAGCATCGGTCAGAGTGGCGTTATCATGCACTAATAGCACGGCTAGAACATCTCTCAGCCAATCAGATTGTGGGATCGGAACTAACTGTGGTATAATATAAAATATTGTAACATGGTATGTTGACTATTTTGTTCTTTAATGTTCTGAACTTCGCTATCCAAGTCAGTGTTGAAGGCAATGGATTAATTAATTTAGTGTTTATTTGTGAACAATGGATGCATTAGTACTTTCTTCAATACACAGCAATGATAATAACCTGCTTGTAAACATAGAGAAGCATTTTTTAACATCTACCGTCACTCACTTTAACAGCATTTCAAATGGAACAAAGCTCTATTTACTGCTACTGTGACCTCGCTGACTGAAGACCTTAACTATACACACATTATAGGAAGCTACATACACTCACAGCCACTTTATTAGGTACAAAACCAAAAACCTTGCCAGTAACCTGTATTGTAAGCCACTTTGGCCTTCAGAACTGCTGAATTACTCATGGCATAGCTTCAATAAGATGCTTTTCCAAAAACATTCCTCAGAATTTTGGTCTGTAATAACATGACAGCATCACACAGTTGCTGCAGATTTGTTGGCTGCACATCCATGATCCACAACATCCCAAAGGTGCTCTATTGGATTGAGATGTGGTGACTGTGGAGCCATTTGAGTACAGTGAACTTTGAGTACATTGATCAGAAGATGGGTAGGTACACTGTGGTCATAAAGGGATTGACATGGTCAGCAACAATACTCAGGTAGGATGTGGTGTTTAAACAATGCTCAATTAGTATGAAGGGGCGCAAAATGTGCCAAGAAAATATCCGTTAAGCTCCATTACACCACCACCAGCAGTCTGAACCACTGATACAAAGCAGGATGGATCTATACTTTCATGTTGTTTCATGTCAAATTCTGACCTGACCAATTGAATTTCGCAGCATGAATTGAGACTCACCAGACCAGGCAACGTTTCCCAATCTTTTGTTGTCCAGATTTTGTGAGCCTGTGTGAATTGTAGCCTCAGTTGCCTGTTCTTAGCTGACAGGAGTGGCACCTGATGTGGTCTTCTGCTGCTGTAGCCCATCTGCTTCAAGGTTTGACATGTTGTCAAACATGAGATACAGAGATGTTTTTCTGTATACCTCAGTTGTAATGAGTGGTTAATTGAGTTACTGTTGCCTTTCTATCAGCTTGAACCTGTCTGGCCATTCTCTTCAGACCCTTGTCAGCAACAAGGCATTTCTACCCAGATAATTGCTGCTCACTGGGTATTTTCTCTTTTTTGAACCATTCTCTGTAAACCCTAGAGATGGCAGTGTGTGAAAATCCAAGTAGATCAGCAGTTTCTGAAACAGTCAGACAAGCTTGTGTGGCACCGACAACCATGCCTCATTCAAAGTAACTTAAATCACATTTCTTCTCTGGTTGAACTTCAGCAGGTCGTCTTGGCCATGTCTGCATGTGTTGAGTTGATGCCATATGATTGGCTGGTTAGATATGTGTTACTGAGCAGTTGAACAAGTGTACCGAATAAAATGGCCAGTAAGTGTACATTTAGTAGCCCATCTATTGGGTGCCCTTATTGCATTTACACTACACCCTCATACAAACTGAGCATGTTATTGTGTACACCTATGTATGCATTATTTAGAGTGACATACAACTGATAAAGCCTTACAATGTACCTTTGGCAGTGCTGAGGTAATGACCAAATACAGTATTATATGGGCAGTGTAAAATTCTCAACATTGAAATGACATTTGTTGGATGTGATAGGAAGGCTCTCGAATACTAAATGGAAGGTTTTAAGTTAGGATCCACTCTTTGCCAAGCTGCTACCCAAGCTGCTTGGACCCATGAGCAAAATCTTTAATCCTCAGCTTTAGCTGCTCTAAATGCAAACGATGGAATGGGCAATGCACAACAGATGGGCTACAGACTGTTACTGAATTTCTACAAAGTGTATTTTTGTGCTACAGTAGGTGTATCTAGTACAACGTATCTGTATCTAATTAATTGGCAACTGTATGTCATTACTAATATAAACTCTGTATAGGCTAGTGTATCACACATTAAGCATCAGTACTTACTCGTCAATGCCCTCAATCAGTCTGAAGTTAAGGTTGTCCAGAGGCTGATGAGGCCTGCCAGCATTATCTATGAAAACCAGTCTGGATGGATCAGTCTTTCGAACCTAGTGTGTGTGTTTGTGACAGAGAGACAGAGAGAGACAGAGAGAGAGAGAAAGCATGTACTTTGTTCTGCATAATAACACAGTACTAGATCTAGACAGTGCCCACTGAAATACTCAAATTAAAAATTAACACACAAGAATGCACAAACACACTGAGAAAGTAATTATGCTAAACAGAACATAAACTTTAACTATAAACTGTAGTAACGCTAACGTCTATAAACTTTGAGAAAAAGCTTACTGAATGCTGAATACATTTGGCACATGACTGATCAGAAGAAGTTCCAACAGTCATGTGGAATACTGTTGTCAGAGACACAGTACTGTAACATGCGAACAAGATGATCTCACACAAGCCACTAAATCATAACTCAAACCATAAACACAATAATAATAATACAGTGCCTGACTCAAGTTACTTCCTGGGCTTAGACAATATATATATATATATATATATATCACCCTTCTGACCCACCTGACACAAATGAATTGTGTTCTTCCAATTTTTTACAAATTAAATAAATTAAAACTTACACAAAGTGTAAAAAGTTACACAAAGTCGGACAAAAACTTAACATGTCCAAATTCCTAGATAACGTAGCGTAGATTCATAGATTCATCCTAGATAACGTAGATTCATAACTAAGAAATTGAATAACTCTCAATTATTATTTTCAAAGTCATCTTAAAGTTATTTTAACAGCAAGAGAGTTTAATACAGATAAAGTCATGAATATAGTGAAAGTGATCAATGTACTGCCTAGACAGTGGGGGGCAAAAGTGTGAGACCACAAATGAATATGCTTTTGTTGATCCTTGAGTTGAAGGATGCATACAGCAGCAGGATAATAACCCAAAACACACCTCAAAGCCTTGCAACAACTACTTGAAGACCAAAGAAAGTCAAGGATTGCTGACTTCCATGGATCTTCTTCCATAGTCACCTGACCTAAACCCCATAACAGCATTTATGGGGTCACTTGAAGACAGAGAAAGCAAGCATTCCGTAACATAACGTGATAGACTTTGGAATATTGAGAAATCATGCCGTACTAACATGGATCAGATTTTGTACGGTTTAGTAGAGTCCATGCCAGCTCAAGTGCATTCTGTCATTACATCAAACATAGACAAAAGTATTAATCTTAATCACTGAATTCATGTTTCATGATGTCCCAGGTGTGTAAAATCAAGCACCTAGCCATGCAGTCTTGTACTGTAATAGGATGCCACCAGAGCAACAAGTCATTTTGTGAAATTTCTTCCTGCCTAGATTTTTCCATGATCAACTGTGGGTGGTATTATTGAAAAGTGGAAGCGTTTAGGAACAGCAGCATCTCAGGCATGAAGTGACAGACCACGTAAAGTTATAGCGTGGAGTTGCTGAGTGCTGAGGCTCAACATTCTGCTGACTCAATAACTGCAGACCTCCTCTGGCACTAACATCAACATAAAAACTGTGCACCTGGAGCTTCATGGTATGGGTTTCAATGGCTGATCAGCAGCAGTATTCAAGCCTTACATCACCAAGCCAAGCATTGGATGGAGTGATTTAAAGCACACTGCCACTGGAATATGGAGCAGTGGAAATGTGTTCTGTGGAGTGACGAATCATGCTTCTCTATCTGGCAGTCTGATGGATTACTCTGGGCTTGGTGAATACCAGGAGAACATTACCTGTCTGATGCTTTGTGCCAAATGTAAAGTTTGGTGGACGAGGGATAATGCTGTGGGGTTGTTTTTCCTCTTAGTTCCAGTTCAGGGAAATCTTAATGCTTCATCATACCAAGACATTTTAGACAATTGTATGCTTCTGTATGATGTATGTATGCTAACTTTGTGGGAACAGTTTGGGGAAGGTTCTTTACTGTTCCAGCATGATTGTGCCCCAGTGCACAAAGCAAGGTCAATAAAGGCATGGCTGGGTGAGTCTGGTGTGGAAGAACTTGACTGACCTTAACACCATCAAACACCTTTAGGAACCGGACACCTCTGAACTAGAACTGAGATTGTGAGCCAGGCCCTCTTGTACAACATCAGTATCTGACCTCACAAATGTGCTTCAGTATGAATTGGCAAAAATTCCCACAGGCACACTCCCAAGTCTTGTAGAAAGCATTTCCAGAAGAGTGAAAGTTGTTATAGCTGCAAAGGGGCACCGACTCCATATTGATGCCTATGGATTTAGAGCAGGATGTGAAAAATGCTCCCGTAGGTGTCCCAATACCTTTGTCCATGTAGTCCATGCATAATATTTAATGAAAAACATTGCATTGATTGAAGAAAAAAAAAGCATAACAGAGGCATTTTCACTAGTCATCGCTGACCTTTGGAACCCACTGTATATACGTAATGTGTGCTAACATATATGTGTACATAGAAAACAGCGTGTACAGTAAAGCGTATCAATATAATCTTGAAAACAGCTGTTCAGAAATTATATACCATAACATATAGTACAGTGGTTCTTCGAAAGTTTGTGAACCCTTTAGAATTTCTCTATTTCTGCATAAGTATGACCTAAAGCATCATCAGATACTTTTAGAAGTCCTAAAAGTAGATAAAGAAAACCCAGTTAAACAAATGAGACAAAAATATTATACTTGGTCATTTATTTATTCAGGAAAATGATCCTATATTACATATTAGTGGCAAAGTATGTGAACCTTAGCTTTCAGTATCTGGTGTGACCCCCCTGTGCAGCAATAACTGCAACTAAATGTTTCCTGTAACTGTTGATCAGTCCTGCACACCGGCTTGGAGGAATTTTAGCCCATTCCTATGTACAGAACAGCTTCAGCTCTGGGATGTTGGTGGGTTTCCTCACATTAACTGCTCACTTCAGGTCCTTCCACAAAATTTCCATTCGATTAAGGTCAGGACTTTGACTTGGCTATTCCCAAACATTAACTTTATTCTTCTTTAACCATTCTTTGGTAGAACGACTGTGCTTAGGCTCGTTGTCTTGCTGCATGACCCACCTTCTCTTGAGATTCAGTTCATGGACAGATGTCCTGACATTTTCCTTTAGAATTCTCTGATATAATTCAGAATTCATTGTTCCATCAACGATGGCAGCTGTCCTGGTCCAGATGCAGCAAGACAGGCTCAAACCATGATACTACCACCAGAATGTTTCACAGATTTGATAAGGTTCTTTTGCTGGAATGCAGTGTTTTCCTTTCTCCAAACATAACGCTTTTCTTTTAAACAGTTCTTTTTTGGTCTCATCCGTCCACAAAACATTCTTCCAATAGCCTTCTGGCTTGTCCATGTGATCTTTAGCAAACTGCAGATGAGCAGTAATGTTCTTTTTGGAGAGCAGTGGCTTTCTCCTTGCAACCCTGCCATGCACACCATTGTTGTTCAGTGTTCTTTTGATGATGGACTCATGAACATTAACATTAGCCAATGTGAGAGAGGCCTTCAGTTGCTTAGAAGTTACCCTGGGGTCCTTTGTGATCTTGCCAACTATCACACGCCTTGCTCTTGGAGTGACCTTTGTTAGTCGGCCACTCCTGGGGAGGGTAACAACGGTCTTGAATGTCCTCCATTTGTTGACAATTTGTCTGACTCTGGATTGGTGAGATGGTTTTGTAACCTTTTCCAGACTGATGAGCATCAACAATTCTTTTTCTGAGGTCCTCAGAAATCTCCTTTGTTCGTGCCATGATACACCCACAAACATCTGTTGTGAAGAGCAGACTTTGATAGATCCCTGTTCTTTAAATAAAACAGGGTGCCCACTCACACCTGATTGTCATCCCATTGATTGAAAACTTCTGACTCTTAATATCACCTTCAAATTAACAGCTAATCCTAGAGGTTCACATACTTTTGCCACTCACTAACATGTAATATTGGATCATTTTCCTCAATAAATAAATGACCAAGTATAATATTTTTGTCTCACTTGTTTACCTGGGTTCTATTTATCTACTTTTAGGACTTCTGAGGAAAATCTGATGATGTTTTAGTCATATTTATGCAGAAATATAGAAAATTCTAAAGGGTTCACAAACTTTCAAGCACCACTGTATGTTCTAGCATGTGGGAAAAATTTGGTGAATAATTTTTATTTCAGAGTGATTGCAATAGACTTTTATAGATGAAGCAGTTGTCGTGTCCTAAGGCAAGTTAGTATCACTCCATGTATCTGGAGCTAAAGTGCAACAGTGTTATGTTTCACTGAAACCACTGTCATAATTAATGCATGGTAAAAAGACGGATTTTGTACAGGCAAGGTCTCAACAGCACAGGACATGGGTAAAGATTATTCAGTGTGTAAATGCACAAATTTGGAGTACATCTTTCACAGAATTAGAAGAATAAATCAAAAAATGGCATTTACCAGGATATGCACCAGCATTAAATCTTTAGAATTTGAACATTTGACATTGAGAAGGTTTTCCACACACATGTCAGCAGGGTCGGGCTGGAAGCCGCAACAGTATCGGTCCAGTCTATCATTTACCTGCAGAAACACACACACACACACACACACACACACACACACACACACACACACACACACACAGGTTTGTCTTTCTGTCATTTTGAGGACCTGACATTATATTACTGTAGCGAGTTAATTCTGCACCTACACCTACTCCTGACGCTTACCTCAGCAAATATTTTGACTCTTTTTGGTTTTCTATAGAAAGTTGCAATTTTATTAAAAAAAACTCTTTGTGGAGACGATCAAATGTCTTCAAAGGTAAAAATGTCAGATCTCTATCCTTGTGGGGTCATATAACTGTCCTCACTATAAAAGTGCCACTTTGGAAGTCAGTATAGGACTTGAACTATGTGGTGAAATCTTTGTGGGAACGGCGTCTAATTAAGGGGTTCCTTTACTTCAGTCACACCCACTGCTAACAGGTGTATCAAATCAAACATACAGCCACAGACAAAACATGGGCGCTAGAATGCGTTGTACTGAACTGCTCATTAACCTTCAGTGAGATACTGTTATAGGATGTCTCCGTTCTAATAAATCAGCCTGCCAAACATTTATCCAGACAAATTTGCAACAACAGTAAAAAGTAAAAACAACTCAGATGTGAAAAGTCAGAACAGCCTGCAGCTCCACAACATCAAACACATTTGGATGAAGTGAGACCAGCCAAAACATATCATGTACACTTGTATTCTACAGCATTTAGCTCATGCCATCGGACATCCAGTTGAAGTTCATTCCACCACCTGAGAGACAGTACAGAAAAACTCTTGATGCTTGTCTTCCATTTTTCTATAGGGGTGGTTTCAGTCGAGATATGCTTGATTCTTAAAGGGTACGAGGTACAGGGCAGGGTTTGATTGAGAGCCTTTAGGTAGGTAGGAGCTAGTCTATTTTTAGCTTTGCAGTCGTGTGCTCCCTTCAGTGATGCTAACTTAGCACTTTTGTCACGAGAATTAGTGACTTTTCAGTCACTCTAGCAAGTTTTCAAAACTTGCAACAAATCAAACAACTCACTAGCTCGTTAGCTCACATTTGGACTAGAGACTGTTATAACTCGGTTGATGTGTTTAGGGACTTGTTTGTGCAAGTTACTCACGTTTGTGTGGATGACTTTACACTGCTTATTTGTAACAAGCTGTGAATGGCTTCTTAAGTGTATGTGCCTGTCCTATTGTTAGTAGTACTCTTTTGCATGCCCCCAGAGTACCTGTATATTCTCTCTAACCTATAATTATATAAACTGGTTCACATTCACTCGTTGAGTCTTTGGTTTGCTGGCTGACCTTTCGTGTCGTTCAAAATGCTGTCACTCTGATGTATCGTTTGCACGCAGTTTTCTTGTGAAATTACCCTTAATATTTACATTACAGTAGCATAAAAAGACTGTATGGTAATTTCTGGTCAATGTCCATTTCAGTAAACGTCCTGTTTCACAGGACATAATATGGTTGTTAAATCACGCATACCTGTAATAAGAGACTGGACAAGCGCGTGGGTGGCTTCAGTGGAATCACCCAACGTCAGCACGAAAGCAAAAGCAGACTCAAGCAGTTACTTTTTTAGAAATTTGTGAAAAGTTGTTATAGAAAGGCAGAGAATTCCAGAGCAGCAAAAGAGAGAGCAAATTATTTAAATACCTATGGTTTTGTAATTAAATGTTCAAAAGTGACATTGTTTTGGTGTTCATATACTTTCGACCTTGTATTGTTGAAACTAAATATAATTATATACTCCCAACTTGTTTTATAAAGAAAATAATGTGTACATGTGGTAAGAAAACCAGGTCAGTCTGAACTGTGCTGAGTTGTAGTCCTGAGTGTTTGAGATGTGTATTTAACCAGGCTTTCAATTCAGCAATCCTTCCAATGCACTCTGGCACTCACACTTCTTTGTTACATGACACATGGCTGTGAAAGGTAACATTACAATGCTGGTCTAAGTCAAGGTGCTTTATTGCCGGTAAACTGAAGGAAGTGCACCTAAACTTTTATGTTTGTAACACAGTTTTTGTTGAGTCTGGCTACACTAATTATGAGTACCATTAGCACAGAAGTAAAAGCCAATATTGTGATTGTGGATTACATATCCTACAGTGGTGCTTGAAAGTTTGTGAACCCTTTAGAATTTTCTATATTTCTGCATAAATATGACCTAAAACATCATCAGATTTTCACACAAGTCCTAAAAGTTAAACAAATGAGACAAAAATATTATACTTGGTCATTTATTTATTGAGGAAAATGATCCAATATTACATATTAGTGAGTGGCAAAAGTATGTGAACCTTTGCTTTCAGTATCTGGTGTGACCCCCCTGTGCAGCAGTAACTGCAAC
>JAJAGP010001256.1:0-63334 GCA_025084515.1 Ancistrus triradiatus
ACCCAGCCATGTTCCATCTTCAATGCTCTCACTGATGGAAGGAGGTTTTGGCTTAAAATCTCACGATACATGGCCCTGTTCATTCTTCCCTTAACACGGATCAGTCGTCCTGTCCCCTTTGCAGAAAAACAGCCCCAAAGCATGATGTTTTCACCCCCATGCTTCACAGTAGGTATGGCACAACTCAGAATTCTTCTTCCTCCAAACACGGTGAGTTGAGTTTTTACCACAAAGGTCTATTTTGGTTTCATCTGACCACATGATAGCTTTGTTACTTTGGTCCCAGCTCTCTGCAGGTCATTCATCAGGTCCCTCCATGTAGTTCTGAGATTTTTGCTCACCGTTCTCATGATCATTTTGACCCCAGAGGATGAGATCTTGCATGGGGCCCCAGATCGATGGATATTATTAATGGTCTTGTATGTCATCCATTTTCCTATTGTAGATTCTCTCTTCCCAGCCTGGTGCAGGTCTACAATTTTGATCTTGGCCATGGTTGAGTTTGGAGTCTGGCTGTTTGAGGCTGTGGACAGGTGTCTTTTATACATATAATGAGGTCAAACAGGTAATTAATACAGGTAACAAGTGTAGGACAGAAGAGCTTCTTAAAGAGGAAGTTACAGGTCTGTGAGAGCCAGAAATCTTGCTTGTTTGTGGGTGACCAAATACTTATTTTCCACCATGATTTACAATTAAATTATTTAAAAATCCTACAATGTCATTTACTATATTTTTTTTCTCATTTTGTCTCTCATAGTTGAAGTGTATTTATGATGAAAATTACAGACCTTGGAGAACTTGCACAATCAGTGACTGACTAAATACTTTTTTGCCCCACTGTATAAACAAGACTACAGGATATGGTATGAAATACAAATTCATGTATTCAAGTATAGCTAGCTGATAAAATAGCACAACAATTTTCTTTTCATGACAGAAATCCAAAAATTTAATGTTTACATCTCAGTGTCTAGTTATTTCAAATGAACTTCATATACTCATACTAGGTGCCGACTTTTTGGTATCTCTACAGACTACTATTGTGATTAATTGCCAAGTAATGAAGCCTACTTAGGAATTTATGAAAGATATTTGTCACCATTTTAACTAAAAGGATTTTCTGTAGAAATTTGAAACATTTAGTTCTCCCCTAATTTTTCCCTTCTATCATTATTACATTTTCAAACAAAAAAAAATTTGTCATTGCCAGATCATCAGGATTTAAAATGCAAAGAAAGTTTGGACTTTTATGAACAGTACTATTACAAATACCATAGATATCATCAGCAGAAATTCCCTTTTTATATAAAATCAATCATATTTATACCATTTACACAGATCAGCCATAACATTAAAATCATATGTCTAATATTGTGTAGGTCTCCTTCATGACACCAAGGCTCTGATCCATTGAGCATGGACTCCGTAAGACCTCTGGAGGTGCCTTGTGGTATCTGTCACCAAGGCAGTAGCAGCATATCCTGTAAGTTGCAAGGTGGGGCATTCATGGATCAGACTCGTTTATCCAACACATCAGATCAGGGGAGTGTGCAGGCAAGGGGAGTGTGCAGCTCAAACGTAGCAATATCTTGCAGAAAAATGCCACTGCCATTAATTTTGCCACAAAGGGGTGTACTTAGCCTGCAACAGTGTTTAGGTAGCTGGAACATGTCTCAGTAACATCCACATAAATGCTATGACCCAAGGTTTCCCAACAGAGCATTGCCGAGAGTATCACAATGTCAATGGTATTCAATTCATCTGTTAGTTTTTGTAATGTCATGGTTAAACCGTGTGTACATACTGTAAATAACCTTTGTTTAATTCCACTGATTCTCAAACTGCATAGCTTTTTAAAAAAAAAGTATAAACATAGATTAAAAATGAGCACCCCTGCAAAAATGTTAGAACAATGGGTTTGATCTCTGTCTCCAGTTTGTGTAATATGCTACACAACTCAGGTTGTTAGGATTAAAATCATGCACGCTAATTACCCTACTGTGCATTTATAGCCACATATTCCTCATTTGACCTTCACTTTTTTTTGTTAACTCCCTACGAAAGATAACACACACATTGTTCTCACTCATCAACATTGACAGTAACAGTACTGGATTCCCAGCTTTCAGAAAATAGATGTATACAGTAGTGCTTGAAAGTTGTGATCTCTTAAGAATTGATTATATTTTTGCTTCTATATGACCTAAAATATCATCAGCTTTTTACACTATGTTCTAAAAGTAGATGAGGAAAACCCACACTGAACAACTGAGACAAAAATATTAAACTTCGTCATTTATTTGTTTGAGAAAATGATTCAATATTACATGTTTGTGAGTGGCCAATGTATGTGAACCACTGGGATTCACAGTTACTTTGAAGATGAAATTCGAGTCACATTTTCACGCAATGAAATGACACTCAGGTGTGAGTGGACACCCTGTTGTATTTAAAGAACAGGGATCTATCAGAGTCTGATCTTTAAAACACATTTGTGGAAGTGTATCACAATACAAACAAATGAGCTTTCTGAGGACCTTAGAAAAAGAGCTATTTATATTCATCAGGCGGGAAAAGGTTACAAAACCTCCCGAGCAGTGGTCGACCAACAAAGAGTAAGGTGTGTAATAGTCCATGAGGTCACAAAGGAACCCAGGGTAATGTATGGCAACAAATGACCTCTCCCACATTGGCTAATGTTAATGTTCAAGAGCCCACCAACAGGGGAACACTGAATAACAGTGGTGTGCATGGTAGAGTTGCAATGAAAAAATCACATGGCACATGGCCAACCCAGAAGGCTTTTGGAAAAACTTCTGGACAGATGAGAGACAAGCAGAACTTTCTGGTTTACAGGAGAAGCATGTATAGAAACAAAAACAATGCATTCCTGCATTCCTGAATTGTTTCATCTGTGAAACATGGTGATGATAGTATCATGATTTGGACCTGTTTTGCTGCATCTGGGCGAGGATGGCTTGCCATCATTGATGGAACAATGAATACTGTATAAAGAATAAAGTTAATGTTGTGGAATGGCCAAGTTAAAGTCCTGACCTTAATCCAATACAAATATCTTAGAAGATGTTTGTGTGAGGAAATTTACCATCTTCCCAGAGTTATGTACAAAAAAACTGATTAAACAGTTACGGAAATGTTTAGTTGCACTTATTGCTGAGCAAGAGAAATCATGCCAGATATTGGAAACATAACTCTATCAATCAAAATATGTAATGTTAGACCATTTGTTGAATAAATAAATGTCCAAGTGTCATATTTTGTCTCATTGGTTTACCTATAATGCATTCAGAATGTCATCAGACCCTTTCACGTTTTTCACATTTTCTTTTGTTGAGGCCTTGTGCTTAAAAAAACAAAATAAATGAATAAATAAATATTTTCTGCCATCATTCTGCATTCAATACCCCATAATGAGAAAAACAAAATATTTTTCAAAAACAAAAATATTGCATTTACATAAATATTCAGATCCTTTACTCAGTACTTATTTGAAGCACCTTTGTCAGTGATTACACCCTCCAGTCTTCTTGGGTATGATGACAAGGTTTGCACACCTGGATTTGGTGATTTTTGACCTTCTGGAACTTTCTCCCATCTGCACACAGGATCTTTTTAACGCAGCCAGAGTGACCATTGAGTTCTTGGTCACCTGTCTTACCAAGGCCCTTCTCCCACGATTACTCAGTTTGGTGGAACGACCAGCTCTAGTAAGAGTTCTGGTTATTCTAAACTTCTTCTGTTTAAGAATTATGGAGGTCACTGTGCTCTTGAGAATTTTCAGTGCAGCAGAATTTTTTGAAGCCTTCTCCTGATCTGTGCCTGTTTCTGAGCTCTACAGGCAGTTCTTTCCTCCTCATGGTTTGGCTTTTGCTCTGATATGCATTGTTATCTGTGAAACCTTATATAGACATCTTTCCAAATCATGTCCAATCAACTGAATTTGCCTTAGGTGGACTGCAGTCAAGGTGTAGAAACATCTCAAAGATGATCAAGAGAAACGGGAGGGCCCCAGAGCTACATTTCAAGTTTCACAGCAAAGGGTCTGAATACTTATGTCTATGCAAAATGTTAGTTTTTTTTTTAAATAAATTAGCAAAACTTGCTATAATTCTGTTCTTATTATGTGGTATTGAGCGCAGATTGATGGCAGAAAACTTTTTTTTTAAGCACATGGCCTCAACATACCACAATAAGAAAAATGTGAAAGGGTCTGAAGACTTTCCGAATGCATTGTAGGTCCTCTTCTTTTAGAATTGAAAAATGTCAGATGATGTTTTACAACGTAAAATCTACTGATGTTTTAGGTCAAATTTACACAGAACTATAGAAATTTTGAAAGCGTCACAACTTTCAAGCACCACTCAAACTCATGACTGCCCTCCAACACACAGATGGAATGTCCTACATCTGGTCTTCAGCTGACCTTCCACTGCCCTCAAGATCAATGGAACTGCACTCCACCGGTCAGACCACCACTTTCATGTAACCAAACCCACATTTCCCCCACATGTACACCTTCTGTCCTACCTCCTTGCCTTCCTGCATCCTAACAACCAATACCACACCCACACTAATTTCTGGCCTTCATTTCAATGTGCCATTAATGCATTAATTTATCCACTTTCTTCATCAATGTACCTGCTCTGCCCTCTCATTCAGACCAAGATGGTCTTCCCATCCAGCCTCCTGGCTGTCAGATGTGCTGTTTGGCAGCTGAAAAGAACAAGGAACTGCAGAGAGAAAGTGGAAGAAGTCAAAACTGATCTCCGCTCCTATCGCTCATGTTCATGTTTTCCTCAGATGTTTCTACAAAGGAAAGCCCTAGGCATGAGACTCTGACCTTTCTAAACTACATGCAATCTTTTCGTCATGCCTTAACTCCCTACTTTCTCTTCATTGTTCCCCCCATCTGCTGAAACCTTTGAAAAGAAAATGAACAAGCTCAGCTGTTTCTCTCCTGCACTCACTCTTGATGCACAACTTTGCATCTTAAGGTGCTTTTTTTCCCACAAAAAAAAAAATAAAAAATAAAAATATATATATATATATATATACACACATACATACAAACAATTATATGTATATATATATATATATATATATATATATATATATATATATATAATTTTTTGTATGTATGTGTGTATGTACACACACACATATACATATGTAATACATACACACATTATATACATATATATACAAACACACACACACACACACACACACACACACACACACATATATATATATATATATATATATATATATATATATATATATATATATACACACATATAATTGTGTGTATGTATGTGTGTGTGTATATATATGTATATAGACGTGTATATATACGTCTGCTAAATGCTGTAAATGTAAATGCAAATGTAAATGAATGCCTGTGTCCTTCGATCCCTCAGGCGGCACTGCATTAAAAGCCGACATCATCGTGTAACGGATGTTACCACACTCCAGAAAACCATTGTCAGTGAACACAGTTCGTCGCTCAATCTACAGTACAAGTGCAAGTTAAAACTCTACCATGCAACACGAAAGCCATACATCAACAACACCCAGAAATTCCGCCGGTCTCTTCTGGGCCCAAGCTCAAAATCTGAGATGGACCAAGGAGGGTGGAACAAGTGTCCTGTGGTCTGACCACATCCACATTTCAGTGTTTTGGAACGCATGTCATGTGCCTCCGAGCCCAAAGAGAAAAGGACTGTCCGAGGTGTTTATCAGTGCAGAGTTCAAAAGCCCGCATCTCTGATGGTAGGGGGTGTGTGTGTGTGTGTGGCACGATGGCAATCGGTTGACTTGCGTCTCTGTGAAGGCAACCATTAATGCTGAGGAAGGTACCTACAGGTGTTTTGGAGGTCAACAAGGCTGCATCCAAGCAACGTCTTTTTTCAGGGACGTCCCTGCTTATTTCAGCAAGACAATGCCAGGCATCACATTCTGCACGTGTTACAACAGCGTGGTTTCATAGTAAAAGACTGTGGGTACTAGACTGGCCTGCGGTCCAGACCTGTCTCTCATTGAAAATGTGTGGCGCATTATGAAGCGCAAAATACGACAACGGAGACCCCGGACTGTTGAGCGACTGAGGTTGTAGATCAAGCAAGAATGAGAAAGAATTCCACCAACAAAGCTTCAACAATTAGTGTCCTCAGTTCCCAATCGCTTATTGAGAGTTGTTAAAAGGAAAGGTGATGTAACAAAGTGGTAAACATGCTCCTGTCCCAACTGTTTTGGAACGTGTTGCAGGCATTAAATTCAAAATGAGTGAATATTTGCAAAAATCAATAAAGTTTATCTGTTTAAACATTAAATATCTTGTCTTTGTAGTGTATTCAGTTGAATTATAGGTTGAAAAGGATTTAATCATCATATTCTGTTTTTATTTATGTTTTTACCAACTCCCAACTTCATTGGAATTGGGGGTTGTAAGTCATAATTGTTACTGTGTAGGGCCTAGGGGGAAGGAGAAGGGGTGACTTGGGGGAATGTAGTAAAGGGGTGGAAGAGGGCGCGGGGTGGCCGATGGGGAGGGAGGAGCTGATCTCTGGACAGGGTCGAACACTGTACATTAAAGTAAATTTTCTCAATTGTTGTTGAATTTTCCATAAATTAATAAAGCAGTTGGCCATTAGAGATGGTGTGTAATGTCGGTTCCACTCATGTTTTGCAGTGTATCTCTGACACATTGAGTTTTGTTTGCAGCAGTTTCATGCGAAAATACCCCTTTAACAGTGGGGAAAAAAGTATGTAGTCCCCCCTGATTGTGCAAGTTTCTCCTACTTAGAAAGATTAGACCATGTCTGTAAATTGTCATCATAGGTACACTAACTATGAGAGACAAAAGTAAAAAAATAATCCAGGAAATCACATTGTAGAATTTTTAAGAATTTAATTGTAAATCAGTGGAAGATAAGTATTTGGGGTCACCCACAAACAAGCAAGATGTCTGGCTCTCACAACCTTTAACTCTTCTTTGAAGAAGCCTCTTCTGTCCTCCACCTCGTTAACTGTTTAATGACACATGTTTGACCTCATTATCTGTATAAAAGACACCTTCAACAGCCTCAAACAGTCAGACTCCAACTCAACCATGGTCAAGACCTAAGAGTCTGTCGAAGGACACAGAAGAAAATGTAGACCTGCCAACCAGGCTGGGAAGAGTGAATCACAATAGGCAAGCAGGTTTATATCAAGATAATCAACTGTGGTAGCAATTGAAGACATTCAGGCCAGTGGATCAATCTCCCTCATCTGGGGCCCCCCACGCAAGATCTCATCCCGTAGGGTCAAAATGATCATGAGAACGGTGAGCAAAAATCGCCAGAACTACACAGAGGGACCTATGAATAACATGCGAGAGCTGATACCAAAAGACACGGTACAATCAGTACACCTACGCCGATAGCGACTCATATCCTGCAGTACGCAATGCGTGTCCCCCTGCTAAGCCAGTACGTCCAGGCCCGTCTGAAGTTTTTCAGAAGGATATGGGGATGTCCATACAGAGGATTGGGAGATATCAGTGTATATGAACTAAAATAGACCTTTTTGGGGAAAACTCCCCCCCATTGGGAGGAAGAGAATGGCTGAGTTGCATTCCAAGCACACATACCTACTGTGAAGCATGAGGGTGGAAACCTCATGCCATTTTGGGGCTGTTTTCTGCAAAGGGGACGACGACTGACCGTGTTAAGGGAAGAATGACAATGTCATGTATCGTGAGATTTTAAGCCAAACCTCCTTCCACAGTGAGAGCATTGAATATTGATAACGTGCCTGGGTCTTCCAGCATTACATTATACCAAACACACCGCCCGGTCGCGATATTCAAAGGAAGTGGCCTCCATAAAACATGCATTTCAAGGTCCTTAAGTGGCCTAGCCCGTTCCAGACCTTAACCCCATAGACAATTTGTTAAGCCGTGTTGCCCAGCGAAGCCCCAAACATCACTGCTCTAGAGAGATTGCTGGAGGAAGGGCCAAAATACGCAGCTAAGTGGTTGCAAACTTGTGAAGACCTTACAGGAACGTTTGCTTCTGTCATGTCAACACAGGTTATGTTATGTAAGTATTTGACTTGAACTTTTTTGTTATTGACCAAATACTTATTTTCCACCACTATTACATTAAAATTTTTAAAAATCCTACCATGTGATTTCCTGATTTTTTTTTCTCATTTTTCTCTCATAGTTGAAGTGTAACCTATGATACATTCCAGACCTGTCTAATCTTTCTAAGTGGAGAACTGCACAATCAGTGGCGACTAAATACGTTTTTTTGCCCCATTGTCTTTACACAAAAAGACTATGTGGCTATTGTAATGTCGGTCAACGTCCATTTTAGTCAGCGTCCTGTTTTTCACAGAACGTAAAGCAGTCATTAAAAGGCGCATACCTTCGATTTGCAGTACAGCTCATCCTTTCAATTATTCAAATGAGCTCATGGTCTGGTTTTCTATTTACTCAGTTCCTCTTACATCACCCCATCACGCATTCTTCACTGCACCCTGTCCCTGCTGAATCTAAGTGTTAAACAAAAAGTTAAAAGTGGACTGGCCACCTTGAAGGCAGTCAACAATCCCTGCTCTATATCTCATACCTTTCGGTGGAATGAACTTCCACTAAATGCTTGAATGGCTCAAGTCTCTTGTCTTCAATTGGTGACTGAAGAACTTCATTTTCATTCAGCACTTAAGCAAAAACAAATTACACTTATAAACTTTCTCATTGATACATCGATTTGTTGCTTTTACCTACACCAAGTCCGAACGGGGATTTAGTTGGATTGTTTTCTTGGACTGTAGGCTGAGCTAGCATGAGGTAATGTCTACTAAGGAGAACACATAACCATTCTGTAAGTTGCTCTGCATAAGGACATGCTGCATGCTGCAAATGTAAACGTGAGCTCATACTGTCACATTTGTCTCGATATTACAGCATACCTTTCCATCTTTTTGTAATGTCAAATAAAACCGCTATGTTTTAGTTAATTATCTTACTTGTTATACTAATACAAATTATATGTTATACTAATATACATGTACAGGTTTTTTTTTAAATCCTAAAAATGCTCAATCATTACAATTTCACCTTTCTTTCCAAACCTTGTCTTTTTAGCTGGATCATATCATGTATGCAAAAAACAGAGAGAAACATCTGGTGTTGCTCTCGAATGGTCAAATCCTTTGGCCCCTCTCCAGACTTTCCAGCCCCTGAGCAAAGCAATTCTCCTTGTATCATGTAAACCTAGAGGCCACACACACGTACACCCACACACCCACACACATGGATATGCTTGTCTTGCTATCCTTGTGAGGACTTTCCATTGACATAATGATTACTGTAGTTAAACAAAAGCAAGTAAAGAAGTGAGGACAGTCAAATCAGTCTTCACATGTCAAATTTTCCTTTCAACTCCTTATGATGACTTTCCATCGACATAATACTACTGTAGCTTATTAATCCAACACCTACACTTAACTTTAACCATAACCTCAGCAACCAAAAGTAAATCTTTGGCTCTGATTTTTCAAAAGAAAGAGATATTTTTGTTAAAAGCAATTTTCCTTGGGAGAACCATGCAGCAAAATCTTCTCACAAGGTAAAAAATGTCAGATATTTCTATCCATGGGAATTTAGTCCTCACAATGGTATACAAACCAACCCCCCCCCCCCCACACACGCACACACAGACACACACACACATATACACCATATGGACATTCATCCAGCATATAGCTTGCTAAAAGGCCTGTCATTACTTACCCAGGAGTCTTCCTTTGTAGGGTCTGTGGTTATGTTCTGGCCTCATTCTTGCACTCAATTACTCAGTATAACGTAACTATCAAGTGCCATCTTGTTACCAATAAACATCCTAATGCAAATATCTGAGGGGTGCTCACATATTTAAGACTGTACATAAGGGACTCTTGCCAATCCAACGACTGATTTCTTCTGAGATCGTGCAGCGCATGCTGACTGCAACGTAGAGAAAACAGGCAAGCAAAAGTTCATAAAAACTACAATCGATTGATTGGGTATAGCCAATCAGATCAGTTCTACACAATGGAGAGTAACCATTACTAACTCTAAACAAGCACCACTGAAATGGCTACCAGCTGTGAAAGACAGGGCAACGCCATGCAGTGAGAAAAAAGTCATGGAAAGTGGATCTGTACCTCTTTCAGATAAGCAGATGTGGATCTGTTTGTAAAGATAAGCTTCCAAAATCTTGCCAATCTCCCTAGTGACTGGCCAAAAACAATACAAGAAAAGGTGTGGGACAAACATCTAATGTCTCAAAGTGCACAATAACATGGTTTAAGACAAATGAATATACTACTAATGATGCCATTATTTTAAAATGTGATTAGTACATAATATATGACTTGGTTACATCCAGGGGCATTTCCAGACTATTTGCTGTACTGGGACACACACAGCATTTAGAGGGGCATGGTTGCTCCCCCCTGCTTGCCAATCAGTCGTAGAGGTACAACTGTGCATACAAATAAGACTGTCATACAAATAAGTCATTTAACACTAAATTGAGTGTTACTCTGGCATGGATGAGAAGTGAAGAACAAATTACCAGCAAATAATTTTTTATTAATTGCATTAATGTTTCTGCTGATGTTACTGATGCCTTTGCTTGAGTGATCTACTATGTACTTTTGGTAGGTTATAAGGTTATAAGTGCCAAAAACATACGAGTTATTATGACTTTCTTTTATGTATTTGCAAATATTAATTATTCCAACCACATTAACCACTTAAGCTTTTGGAAAGGTGCTGGGGCATTATGGGATATGTACTGCCTGTAGTGAATTTAGAGTAGAGCAATTAAGTATTTAGTCAGCCACTGATTGTGCAAGTTCTCCTACTTAGAAAGATGAGAGAGGTCTGCAAGTTTTATCATATGTACACTTCAGATATGAGAGACAAAACGAGAAAAAAAACTCCAGGAAATCACATTGTAGGATTTTTAAGTAATTTAATCATAATGGAAAATAAGTATTTGGTCACCCACAAACAAGCAAGATTTCTGGCTCTCACAGACCTGTAACGTCTTTAAGAAGCTCTTCTGTCCTTCACTCGTTACCTGTATTAATGGCACCTGTTTGACCTCGTTATCTGTATAAAAGACACCTGTCCACAGCCTCAAACAGTCAGACTCCAAACTCAACCATGGCCAAGATCAAAGAGCTGTCGAAGGACACCAGGAAGAAAATTGTAGACCTGCACCAAGCTGGGAAGAGTGAATCTACAATAGGCAAGCATGTTGGTGTGAATAAATCAACTGTGGGAACAATTGTAAGAAAATGGAAGACATAAGACCATTGATAATCCCATCTCATCCCTTGGGGTCAAAATGATCATGAGAATGGTGAGCAAAAATCACAGAACTACACGGAGGGACCTGATGAATGACCTGCAGAGAGCTGGGACCAAAGTAACAAAGGCTATCGGTAACACACTACGCCGAGAGGGACTCAGATCCTGCAGTGCCAGGCGTGTCCCCCTGCTTAAGCCAGTACATGTCCAGGCTCGTCTGAAGTTTGCCAGAGAGCATATGGATGATCCAGAAGAGGATTGGGAGAATATCATGTGGTCAGATGAAACCAAAATAGACCTTTTTGGTAAAAACTCAACTTGTCGTGTTTGGAGGAAAAAGAATGCTGAGTTGCATCCCAAGAACACCATTACCTACAGTAAGGAGCATGAGGGTGGAAACATCATGCTTTGGGCTTGTGTTTTTTCTGCAAAGGGGACAGGACGACTGATCCGTGTTAAGGGAAGACATGACGGGGCCAGTATTGTGAAGATTTATAGCCAAAACCTCCTTTCCAAATCAGTGAGAGCATTGAAGATGAAACGTGACTGGGTTTTCCAGCATGACAATGATCCCAAATACACCAAACACACTCAGGCAACAAAGGAGTGGCTCCATAAAAAGCATTTCATTATCCTGGAGTGGCTTAGCCAGTCTCCAGACCTCAACCCCATAGAAAATTTGTGGAGTGAGATCAAAGTCCGTGTTGCCCAGCGACAACCCCAAAACATCCCTGCTCTAGGGGAGATATGCAAGGAGGAATGGGCCAAAATATCAGTTACAGTGTGTGCAAACCTGGTGAAGACTTACAGAAAACGTTTGACCTCTGTCATTGCCAACAAAGGTTATGTTACAAAGTATTGAGTTGAACTTTTGCTATTGACCAAATACTTATTTTCCACCATGATTTACAATTAAATTATTTAAAAATCCTACAGTGTGATTTCCTGGATTTTTTTTCTCATTTTGTCTCTCATAGTTGAAGTTTACCTATGATGAAAATTACAGATCTCTCTCATCTTTCTAAGTAGGAGAACTTGCACAATCAGTGGCTGGCTAAATACTTTTTTGCCCCACTGTACGTTGTGTGTGCAGTAGTTCTGCTCAGCAACTCAGATTAAAACTGACTTTACAGCTGTAATTTTAGTGGGGCACATCAACATTTTATTGGGTCATGTTCACAGTGGTGTTTCAGGTCCCCAAAAAAGAGGCTTGACAGCAAATTACATATAGGCTATATGACTACACCTACAATATTCTAGCACTTAGGTTTTCTGACCAATGAGACATCTCTGATACAGTAGTACCTCGGTACTTTTCATTAATTAGTTCCAGAAGTCATGCTGAGTACCAAGTACCGACATAATTTTTCCCATAAGGAACAATGTCAATTGATGAATATGTTTCAGGCTACCAGAAAATCCACACTGTATGAAGCATTATATTCATTAATAGAGTTGTATTGTATCACTATATACAGGGTATCTACAAAGTAAGTCCCATTGAACATGTGTTCTGGTTTGTTGCATCACCCACGCTCACACTGAATCGATGTAATGTGGATAAAACATGGACTCCGTGTTCTTATGAAAACTCTCTCTCCATTGGTCGTAACAAATTTGGGGTAAGTGGGACTTACTTTGTAGATACCCTGTATACACAGACAAAAGTGCAGATGATACTGGTGCTCCTATGGAAATAAATTTGTAGCAAGGCATTAGTAGGATTATGCCGTCTAAAAGCCCTGGGATGATCAGTCTTCCTCTGCAGCTTTCCAGCGGCCAAACATCCGAGCAGCCAAAAAGCCTGTACAGGTACAGGAAGAGCATGGAATCTGTCACATATTTAGACGCTTCTATGAATCTCAAATATTTGTTTCTCGCAACAGCACGAAGATCAGTCATTTCCACTGTCCCATTGGAACAGCATTACACACCATAAACTACCTGTCTAATGAAAACAGTCCACATTAATTAACTCATCGGACCGGTTACAAATAATTCATCAAACAATGTAGCGTTTTGGATTTATTGGAAGTTTTCTACTGAATTATAACAGGCTGCATTATTAAACAGAGTGCTTGTCGAGTGTAACTTTGGGTTACTTTAATTTTATGATTTATATTAATTCTTTAGTCAGTACTTGAACGATGAGTAGATGAGGCCGTGGTCTATTGACACTTTTGGTGTCTTTCAGACGTTTACAAAAACACATTATGCGTGTTGCTCAGAGACCATGTGCAGATTTTGTTCGTATGTACTAAACATTGGGACTGAAAGAACGAACCATATTATGAATGCAGCCCGTATTTAACGAAAAAGGTGTTTTACAAATGATTTGCCGTAAAATTCGTTTGTTCGGGTTTTGGTAATCAGCCAACAACTAAACAATACAGTGGTTACCTCGTGTTCTCACTGTTACTTTGTCCAGAAGAATAATTTTTCTGAATAAGGAATAATGTAATTGAATTAATCTGTTCCAGAACTCCAGAAAACCCACACTGTATAAGACATTATATGCATTTAATGATTAATGTGTTGTATTGTACAGGTGCTCCCTGATTTACATGTGGGATATGTTCCGAACAACACATAAAACCCTCATAAGTTAAATGGTATCATGAACCGGAGGAGTTAGTAGTGTTCCATAGTGTTAGTATAATAGTAGAGCCTATAATAAATAATGATAAAGTAAGTAAAGTTTAAAACACTTACATTGATCTACAGTTGGCTAGGGGGTAATCATTAACAAAAAAAAACTCTTTTTATAATAAAGTGTGTGAAAAAACCTCATGTAACTTAGTGAGGAAGGGTGGAAGTGAAAAGTGAAAGCAACATTTATTGATGAACTCCGGGTGCTAGCATGGCTGCTAAGCTAACTGCAAACTTGTGCTCTGCAGTATTTCAATTCCTGTTTTGCTTTCGGTTGGCTCTTATAAACAAGCTTTTTAGGACCCATGGAGACTTATTTACACTTAGGAATACAGTACTGCAGATGTACAAATCAAAGAAAAAAACAATAGAGATCTTCAATGAGCAACCTCTGTTGTGAATCTGAACACTGAATCACTGTGTACAATGAATCTTGAATCATGAATTGTGAATCAAGTTTCGGCTGTGAAATGAGTTGCCAAAACACAGCTCAAGCCCATACATGTTTAAGCAATTAAACCAAGTACCGAGCAAACGATGAGAACCGAGACAAATTTTTCTAGTCAAAATGCACCAAGAACCAAGAACAAGTTCTGAAGTGGTTGAGAACCGAGATACCACTGCACTTTTTAAAACAGAACTGACTCATTTAAATGGTACTGAATGAAACAAATACTGCCCTTCTTTTCTGTAATGTGGTTTGACAACTTCGACAGCAAGAACAATTATAACATAAAATCTAAAGTCTATCCAAAACAGGACACAACAAATAAATCCCAACATTTTGAATAAACCCAATGACCGGAGTTGTACAAGGAAATAGGGGAGCAAGACAAAGACTGAAGCTGGCGTGCAGAGTTTATGCGGTTCACGGTATGGCAGAGGTCCTGACAGGGCACACTAAAGACACATTTGGAAGCTTTTCCTGACACACCTAACAGAGGCTGAACCTTCTCGCTCTGTAGCACTCCCTGGGCCCCAATTCTCTCTCAGCCCTTCAGGGAGGTAAATATTTCTCGTTTCCTGGGGAAGTGAATTGCAGCCATGGCTAAAACTGTTTAATCTCTGCACAATCCCCAGGGCAGATATTACACAAGGCTGAGCTATGGCAGTCCAAACTGCTTCACTGTGTCTGTGACCTTCCAATGGTGACGGCAGCGTAGTGGCAAGGGGCTCCTTCATATGCCCTGTGCGTGTGTGTGTGTGTGTGCATCTGTTTATGAGTGTATGTGTGATCTTAGAATTCCCAAGCTTTCCCAGACTCCCTCCTTATCCTTCCTCTTTCAAAGTGCCCTAAAGTACCCTGGGAAGGAACCTTTCTCACCGTTTGAAAAAGAAACACGGGGCCATACCTTGCTGCACAACCAAACAGGGCGTCTTGCTCAGTTTTATGATTCTGCCGGTGCTTGGCTTAACTCTGGAAGATGCTCTGCTCTGGCCGCTTACAGCAGGGATTAATGTGTGTTGTAACGTGCGACAAATACGAGCCAAATAACAACATCTGTCTTCCCTTAGTCAGTAAAAGCAAAAGCTGATTCAGCTTGATTTTACTGCTATAATTTGGTGGCCAGACAGACAGAGCCAGCAAAGTCCAGAGCACATATTGTAAATGTACAGCTGTTTTACAGAGTCTCGTCTAAACTTAAAGAGCATGAGCACATGGTGAATTATGTGAAACAGCAAGTCATGGAAAGTGCTGCAAAATTTGGACTTGTTATAAATAACAACCTCTGCTTCAACAATTAGAATATAAGTGCAGGACAACATAAGCGCATGATGGTGTTGAACACATTTTCCATGAACTGTTGTAATGAAACGATGACACATTTGTTTGCTTGCATGCAGTGTATTTCTCTGCATATGTGTATGTGTGTGAGAACTTCTGGCGGAAATGTGCTCTGGTGCTTTTTCCATCACCCCAGCTGTTTTAAACTACCCGCACACAACGCTACTATTTCCTTAAATTGCCAGATGGCGTCGATGTCGGTGTTTTGATATACAACTGTGACTTCAGCCAAAAGTGGTGGGAACCCTTACTTGAAATGCAACGAGAAAAACTAAAACTGCCCACGTTTCTTATTCACATCTCATCAGAATGTAGCTTTAAATACATTAAACCTAATCTGATTTCTGTGTACACGACTGCATTATTATAATATGAAAGTCTATAACAGTTCCTGCAATACAAAATACACCACCTTGTTTCTACACTCATTGTCCATTTTATCAGTTCCACTTGCCATAAAGAAGCATTTTGTAGTTCTAAAGTTACAGCCTATAGTCCATCTGTTTCTCTACGTTGTTAGTCATACGTTGTTAGTCCCCTTTACTCTGTTCTTTAATGGTCAGGACCCCCACAGATCCAGTCCTTTGTGGGTGGCAGATCATTCTCAGCACTGCAGTGCCACTGATGTGGTGGTGTTGGTGTCAGCGGGTGTTTTGCTGGTACAATTGGATAAAGCAGTGCTGCTGGAGTTTTTAAACACTGTGTATTCTATTAGACACATTTACCATATTGCTCCACACGTCAAGAGTCAGTAGCTCATCTGATGTTTCACAAAGTGTTAATCAACCTCTAATCCTTCATCAGTGCTCACAGGACGCTGCCTACAGGATGCTGGAGGCTGGAGACTTTTTTTGTTGGACTATTTTCAGTCCAGCAGTGACACTAACGTGTTTAAAAACTCCAGCAGCACTGCTGTGTCTCATCCATTATCTCAAAGTTAGCATTTGCATTTGGTTATTTTAGTGGATAACTTCCAGGCCATTTTTAATTTGAAGGTCTCTCTTGTGTGAATAGTTCGGTGAAAGATCTTTCTCTTTTAAGCGTGTGATACAGTTGTATGAAAAAGTTTGGGCACCCCTGATAATTTTCATGATTTTAGTGGTTCATTGGTTGTTCAGATCAGCAACTTGAGTTAAATATATCATATAGCAGATGAACACAGTGATATTTGAGAAGTGAAATGAAGTTTATAGGATTTACAGAAAGTGTGCAGTAATTATTCAAACAAAATTAGGCAGGTGCATAAATTTGGGGCACCCAAACAGAAAAATTACATCAATATTTAGTAGATCCTCCTTTTGTAGAAATAACAGTCGCTAAACGCTTCCTACAGCTTCCAGTCTGGATTCTGGTTGAAGGTGCTTTGGACCATTCTTCTTTAGAAGCATCTCCAGTTCAGTTCAGGTTTGATGGTTTCCGAGCATGGACAGCCCACATTTTCAGTAATATTCATGTCTGGGGACTGAGATGGCCATTCCAGAACGTTTTACTGGTTCCTCTGCATGAATGCCTTAGTAGATTTTGAGCAGGGTTTGGGGGTCGTTGGCCTCGGTGCAACTTTGTCACTGATTCTTGAACATTGTTCTCAAGAATCTGGAGATATTAACTGGAATCCATGCAACCCTCAACTTTAACAAGATTCCTAGTACCTACACCTAGTACCTGCACAGTCCCACAGCATGATGGAACCGCCACCAAATTTTACTGTGGGTAGCAAGTGTTTGTCTTGGGATGCTGTGTTTCTTTTTCTGCTCCTTGTTATGTCCAAATAACTCAATTTTAGTTTCATCAGTACACAGCACTTTATTCCAAAATGAAGCTGGATTGTCCAAATGTGCTGTAGCACACCTCAAGTGACTCTGTTTTGTGGCGTGTCTACAGAAAAGGCTTCTTCTGCATTACTCTCCCATACAGCCTCTCCTTGTGCAAAGTGCGCTGTAATAGTTGAACGATGAACAGTGACACCATCTGCAGCAAGATGAGTGTTGTAGGTCTTTGGAGGTGGTCTGTGGCTTGACTATGACTGTTCTCACCATCCTTCGCCTCTGCCTATCTGAGATTTTTCTTTCTTGTCTGCCACTTCGGGAGTTCCTAACTAGAACTGTGCCTGTGGTCTTCCATTGCCTCACTATGTTCCTCACAGTGGAAACTGACAGCTGAAATCTCTGAGAGAGCTTTTCCCTTTCCCTGAACCATGATGTTGAACAACCTTTGTTTTCAGGCCATTTGAGAGTTGTTTTGAGGCTCCCATATTGCCACTCTTCAGAGAAGATGCAAAGAGGAGAAAAACTTCCAATTGGCCACCTTAACCCTTTATCATAGTTGGACTCACTTGTGTATGTAGATCAAGGGTCAGTGAGCTTACAAAACATATTTTGTGTTCCAATAATTAGTGCTAAAGGTATTCAAATGACAAGGGTGCCCAAATTTATGCACCTGCCTAATTTTGTTTGAATAATTACTGCACACTTTCTGTAAAACCTATAAACTTAATTTCACTTCTCAAATATCACGGTGTTCATCTGCTATATGATATATTTACCTGAAATTGCTGAGCTGGACAACCAATGATTTATAAAGAAAAATCATGAAAATTATCAGGGGTGCCCAAACTTTTTCATACGACTGTATGCCTTTGTTTCTAACTTGGCCAACTTGAAATCAGCTTGACTCTTCATTCATCATATGCTCATGTCCAGCAGCCCAGACACGGCTGTTATACATGCGGTGACAGAGATTTGTCTTGACAGTCAAGCGACTGGTTTCTTAAAGCTGTAGTTCAGACAATAAATAACCACTTTTTTCTGCTTGGATAGGATTTTCTGTGCAAACTTTGCAGAACATCTCAGGTACATAGGAATCAAATTTGACCCATGAAAACTGAGTTTTTCATTAGGGAATGAAGCTGTGCACCTTGCTTTGACGTCTTTTATCAACAGAAAAATAATTAATTATCGTTGGTATATTTTGACTGGGTGTGCGAAGGGAAAAGACCATTTTTTGCTTGACAAGGAGTTAACTATTCAAGTGAATTGACTTTGTCCTCAGTTATATTGCTCTGTTAACACATTTTACACTGTTCTTGCTTAAACTTGTATGAGTTGAGCCGTGCAACTCGTTTCAGCTGAAACTTGATTCACGATTCATGATTCAGCACACAGTGATTCAGATTCACAGCACCTGTTGCTCAGTGAAGATCTCCGCTATTTTCATTGTGTTTTTCTTTACTTTTATGTCTACAGTACTGTATTCTTAGTTCAAATAAGTCTCCATGGGTCTTTAAAAGGGTTGTACTGTTTGCCAACCGAAAGGGAACTTAATGCTAAGGAAGACATATACCATGAGTTCATGAATATAGTAAGTGCTTTTACAGTATAGATGCCCAACCAAACTCTGGGTAAACTCCTCGGTTCATGATGCATTTAAGTTATGTTGGATTTGTCAGAACATATCCCCATCAAAAATCAGGGAGCACCTGTACAATACAACTCCATCAATTCATGTAATGCCTTATACAGTGTGGGTTTTCTGGGGGTCTGGAACAGATTAATCCCTTATGGGAAAAATTTGCACAGTACTCGTTGTTTTAGGTTCTCAACAAGCCTTCTGGAATGAATTAACAATGAGAACCAAGGTACCGCTTTACATTTGAAAGAAACCTACATTAACATGAAATTATTCTTGAAACATGTACAGTAATTGTGCCAGCAATTATGATGTGGTCATCTAAAAGCATTTGCACTACTACTACATATGCAGCTCAGATATACAAGATATACAAAGTACCGTTGTTTCCTTTCTGAATGGGATAGCCATGCTAACAAATAATATTAGATTAAGTTAAAAGGAACAGGCTGATCCCTAAGAATTTTGTTCCAGGGCAGAAAAGTGTGGTGCATAAACCACACTTTTCAAACCAACAAAGATATTTCTGCCGTGGGGTGAAGAAAGATTTTGTGAAAGCAATGAACAAAGTAAGTAATGAGTTTTGATATTTGAGATGTTTCCGAGAATAACCGGTGCCAAAACTTTTGTGTGTCCATTAATCAGGCAGGTCATCAATAACAGGGAGTTTCAAAGATCTATTAATTGGGACAGAGAAAGCTTCTTGGCAACTACATGGAACCAAACTACAATGAGCTAATTGACAACATCGGTAAAGCATTAGAACCACCAAGCTTGAAGTGTAAAATCTCATTGAAAATTAATTTTCTGCTTTCACACTTGGACTTCATCCCTGCTGATCTTGGAGCAGTCAGTGATATGTCTAACCAGGACATTGCAACCATAGAAAAGCAATATCAGGGCAGTTGGAATAATCCATCAATACTGGTTGACTATTGATGAACACTGCCAAGAGAGGCACCAGAGGCTGAGTACAAGAAAAAAATCAGTTGCAAAACATTAAGCTCAGTTGTGTCAGCATCACTGTACGATAATGCAATTTAATGTGATTCAATGTTTGTAAATTCTATACATTTATTTTAATAAAAATCTGACATGATTTCGATATTCAGCTTGACTTTGTCTATCATAAGCTCACATTTTTTCAGGAAGAAAGGCTTTTGAATTGTTTTTGTCCAGTGTTTGTAAAAGTAATGTATATTCTGATTTACAATTTCAATTCACCATTACCTATCGGCAGAAATATTCACTTCTTGCTGTAGAGTTGGTACTTTATTTTAAAGGTCAAAGGCTGTGGGCTGCCCCGCCCATGTCTGTGATGTTTGGCCATGGTTCCCGCTGACGGACAGGAAAGCCTGCGAGTTAACATCCCACCTCTTTCCCAGATAGCAACACTGGCCAGGCGTGCAGCAACCAGAACAATCACAGGAAACTGCAAATGATGAAAACGTACTCTCTCCATAAGAGGTGCAGCAGACACACCTCAGAGAGAGAGGGAGAGGGAGAGAGAGAGAGAGAGAGAGAGAGAGAGAGAGAGAGAACGAAATGTTCAACAGTATAGCTTGATGAAAAAGACCGGCATGTCACTGTAAACCTTATAGGCACTGATGTGTAGAGTGAGTGCAGGGACATGCCATAAACATGGTGTAAAAGGAACAAGTTGGCCTCTGAAATTCTCAAACTGGCCTGCATGGCCACTTCCTGGGATGAGAACTTCCTGTTCCAAAGATTCCATTTCCTGTTTCTGCTAGATGCCCATACTGCAAGGAAACTCTACATTAAGGTAGATACAGAATTCGTACACACCATGGTATTTAAAAAGTATCAATTTGCAGTTTCTTTGGTTGTAGTGGTCACATACAGTGTGTTCTGCACCTACTGATCCAGCTCATCATTTTGGTTCACCATTTCACTGAGTTATACAGCTGCAAGAAAAAAAATTGTAAACCCTTTAAAAACTTCATGAACTTCTAAATAATTTGTAAAATGTGGTCTGGTTTCCAAACAAAACTTAAAACACACACATTTCGACTACTATAATGACACAAGCAGCTTTCATGTACTGTTAATGTCCTTATTGAACATAATTAGACTGGAAACTGTTTTGTTAGCAGTAATGTTATAGTCAAGACAGCTAGGGCTGAGTCCAAGTGCGACCAAGACCGAGACATATTGAGTCAGATTCAACACTAGGACTTTTATTAGTCGAGACCAAGCCAAGGTAAGACCAGATTAAGTTATAAGATATATTTATTTATATTTATTCTGACTCAATGGATCGTTGATATTCACTGATTCACTGATAATTCACGTTAGCTCAGACAGGTACACTGGACTTTGCTGGCCTTGACAGCAATTTTTGAGTCCACCATACCCTGATTCCAAGATGAGATCAAGACTGAAACAAGACTGAGAACGCTCGTTTAAGGTCTCAAGACCGAGTCTGGACTCGAGCACTACAGCTCTTGTATCTAATAAGTGATCCTTTAACAGTAATAATATTTTCTGAAGTTACTGATCTGACTTGGACAACAATCAGGAGTCTTTCTAAATCATTTTGGAGTTTTTGCATGAACAGTTCAAAATGTACCGATACAGTTTTGAATCTACAGTGTTCCTCTAGTCATACCAAAAACTCCAGAAGCATTAGGAGTGCATCCAGTTGGCGTCTTGCAAACCGGAGATGTGCAGTGATATTTTCTTTGGTGGTTTTCCAACAGTAACATCAAGCGTGCATTTTATTTTCTATAAATGGACATATGAACTAAATCCTTGTAAGTTGTAAATGTTTCACAAGTCTTGTGTTGTTACCTTTGGGTGGTCTAGTTGTGACAGTTGCAACATGTCCACTCCTAGGAAGAGTATGAAAAGTCCCCTTTTTAGACAATTTGCCTTTTGTAGATTAATGACAACACATGATTTAAAAGCCTAAATACAGGACAAAAACAACTCCTAACAAGTTTGTAGTTAGAGGATGCCTCTCACAATATGGAAACAGGCACTTTACAGGAAACCAGAAAATGATTTGTACTAGGAAACAGAAGAAGCATGACTTGCAGTAGAAACATGGCTACAATATTATATATATATATATATATATATATATATATATATATATGGTATGTATCTAATGAGGGGAGAGGTACAGATGAATACAATAAAACTTGAAATTCGTGAATGTGAAAAGTAATCTAATGTGAAAAGTAATATAATCCAAACAGAAGCAGGGAAAGCACCAAACAAAACATAAATGCATAAACATGTAGAAGCATGGTCACAAAAAGCAACACCATCAAGGAGAAGGAGTGAAATCGTTACAAAAAGGTTGGATCAAACATCAATGTTTACCTTTAAAACCAATTTCAAGACTAAAAGGCGATGCAAATGTATCTGTATCAAGCAGGGAGAGTTCAACTCCCAAGAATCAACGTAGTGTCATAACTTAGAAGAGTAGAAAGATGTATACTCACTGACAAAAAAATGAATGCATCCAGACAGAAATGTTGGATTGCTGCAAAACTCAGCATGCAGTTATGTCTGAGGCAGATACAGTGGGGCAAAAAAGTATTTAGTCAGCCACTGATTATGCAAGTTCTTCTACTTAGAAAAATGAGAGAGGTCTGTAATTTTCATCATAGCTACAGTACACTTTAACTATGAGAGACAAAATGAGAAAAAAATCCAGGAAATCACATTGTAGGATTTTTAAAGAATTTAATTGTAAATCATGGTAGAAAATAAGTATTTGGTCACCCACAAACAAGCAAGATTTCTGGCTCTCACAGTCCTGTAACTTCTTCTTTTAGAAGCTCTTCTGTCCTCCACTCGTTACCTGTATTAATGGCAAACGTTTGACCTCGTTATCTGTATAAAAGACACCTGTCCACAGCCTCAAACAGTCAGACTCCAAACTCAACCATGGCCAAGATCAAAGAGCTGTCGAAGGACACCAGGAAGAAAATTGTAGACCTGCACCAGGCTGGGAAGAGTGAATCTACAATAGGCAAGCAGGTTGGTGTGAATAAATCAACTGTGGGAGCAATTGTAAACAGAAGATGGAACGTGGCTGGGTCTTCCAGCATGACATTGATCCCAAACACATCGCTCAGGCAACAAAGGAGTGGCTCCGTAAAAAGCATTTCAAGGTCCTGGAGTGGCCTAGCCAGTCTCCAGACCTTAAATCCATAGAAAAATTGTTTAAAGAAGTTGAAAGTCCGTGTTGTGCAGCGCCAGCCCCAAAACATCACTGCTCTAGAGGAGATGTTACCTTTAGTACCAGACTAGAGGTGGCCTAACAGGGTACACGAGCCTCCTTTGAATTGTACAGTTTTCCCCAATAAATTTGTCCTTTCTCTCTAACATAAATCATTAATGCATTCAAACATATAAAGTTTCAGTCAATTCCAACAACACCACCTTGTTGATTTTTTTGTCAATGAGTGTACACTGTAATGTCTGTTATACAACAGTTAGTATTTCTACAACAAATGCTTTACAGGCTGTTGGTATATCAACAGTTTTTGCATGTGCTGTCAAGCTTGTGTGTGATTTTCAAAAAACAGCTCTAGTCTTCCAGTAAGGAATTAACCTGGTTTTCATTATCCACAATCTATCTGTCAGCTTGATGCTCCTGGTCTTTCCAGTGAGCAATTCAACACAACTCTAATCCTTTAACCTGAGAGCTATAACATTTCCGTGTTAAGTGGTGCAACACAGAGTGGAGTCATCTGCTAAGGCTGTAAACTGACAGAAGATCCTCAAGGTAGTTATTAGTACAAGATGTACAAGTTTGGAATAGGTAGTCAGTGTAACTGGTGAAGGAGGGTAATAATTTCTTGTACTAGCCTTGGTGTGGGAACTGTTTCTTGTACAAATCGCAGGTTACTGATACAGAATTAGGTCAAACCAGTGTGTAAAAACAATTCAGTAAAGACCACACAAAATGAAGATGTAACCATGATTAAACAATGAAGCTGCCCGCCGCCTTCTGGAAATTTCTGCCCTAAATCTGGAAACTCACTCAGACATGGGCTATTCCATTGCTTCCTGATGTTCCTCCATCTTAAGTGTACTCCACCAAATCTGCCCACTCCCTTTTCCATGTTTGTCAAGTCAGTTAATTGTTTTCTGAAGAGGATATATCCTGCTCTTGGCTATAGCTATGACATAAGTCCTGATTTCTAAGTGCTTTCCAGATGAGCACTGTGTTGCTCTAGTTGCATCACTTTCTAACATGTCTTGTTTTTTTTTAAACCCATTGACAATTTCAATAGCGGCTCTTAATTTCATTGCTGTGCATGTAAAGACGATAACGCATGACGTTTCACACTTAGGTATCTTATGACAACCATGTAATATGCAAAGAGGGCCTGCTATTGTTTGGAGCATTTTCTATCCTAGCTACAGATTAGTTGTCAATGGTCCAAAGAACTGATGAGTAACTAGATGCTTCATGAGAGTCAAATCCTGCCCATTGACTAAACAATGAGTTAAGCACTCAGTAATCAGAGCACTTTTAAAACAGAACAGATTGCCAGTAAGCGTATACAATCAGAGGAAGATTTCTTTTCAATTGCGTTTGCTGAAAGATTTCCTTCTCTGATAAAGACCTGCATTTTATCACTGTTCTCTTTCAGGCAGCACCTTTACCCCTTTGGCCCTTTTTCCTGTAAACTTCAAAATAAACTACAATTGCAGTATGATTAAAGCGCTGGCTAGCACTTTTCATGGTTATATGTTCTCAAACTGAAAAACTGGACATGGCTATGTTACCGGCCAGTACAAGCGGAGCTCCACTTGATATGGTGGACAACTGAGAATAAATAAACTTGGTCTGATTTTCACACAGCACAGACTGAGAGTTGGAAATGTATTCAGAAAATGTCATTTCTTTGTTATACCTCATGTGTCTACAATAGATTGTGTTGCATTAATGCAAAACTTCAGCAAAAGTTGAGACAGCATGGAAAATGCAAACAACAAACTACAACAACAATTTAAAAATGCAGTGTTTCTAGACAATGGGGCACACACAAATTAGAGGGACACATCTTTACTGCTCTGCTTACCAATTAGTCATAAGGGGACAAATGTGCATAAAAAATAAACCTGTTAAACACTACATAAATTAAGGGATTTAACACAAGTGGCCGCGCATTACATGGATGAGAAATGACGCGCTAAATAATTGTTATTCATTGCATTAACTGAGCATATAGCTATGAGCTACCATTACCTTGACTGCAGCGTGACTGACTTTCTTTTATACGTCCATTACTACACAAGAAAAACCGAAAAAAACTGAAAGCGTTCAAGCGTTTAAAAAGTTGCTTGGGCGTTATGGGAAATGTAGTGCCTGTAGTGAATTTGCATGGTGTGTCCTGTACTTATACTCGTCAATCTAGAATAAAATGAAAAACATAATTTTACAACATAAAGTGGGCCTGATGACGCCATTGTTTCTTACATTGACTTTTATTTCATTGCAGACAGTATGAACCCAAGTTTTTCATGTTCTGCGTGGTCAACTTCATTTTATTTCTTAATATCCAGTGCTACCTGAGGGATTCAACTTGATTCATAAATTAGGCTTGAGCCATACATAATACACGCTGAAATTCCTCCAGATTCATTGAATCATTTTAAAATATTATGCACTGCATAGAGAGAAATTTGCAAATCACTTCCAATCTTTCTTTGAGGAACATTGGTTTTAAACATTTCAATAATCTTCTCATGCATTTTGTTGACAACTGGCCACCTCATCTGCCCACCTTTGCTCCTCAAAGTCACTTTGTGGATTTTGCTTTTGTTTCAAATAATGATTACATTCATCTGTTGACATCACATGTTTGAAATCACATCATTAGAGTGGTGCTTGAAAGTTTGTGAACCCTTAAAATTTTTTCTATCTTTCTGCATAAATATGACCAAAAACATCATCAGATTTTCACACAAGTCCTAAAAGTAGATAAAGAGAATGCAGTTAAACAAATGAGACAAAAATATTATACTCGGTCATTTATTTATTTAGGAAAATGATCCAATATTACATATTAGTGAGTGGCAAAAGTATGTGAACCTCTAGGATTAGCAGTTCATTTGACGGTGAAATTAGAGTCAGGTGTTTTCAATCAATGGGATGACAATCAGGTGTGAGTGCTTTATTTAAAGAACAGGGATCTATCAAAATCTGCTCTTCACAACACATGTTTGTGGAAGTGTATCATGGCACGAACAAAGGAGATTTCTGAGGAGCTCAGAAAAAGAGTGGTTGATGCTCTTCAGGCTGGAAAAGGTTACACAACCATCTCTAAGTTTGGACTCCATCAATCCACAGTCAGACAGATTGTGTACAAATGTAGGGAATTCCAAACCCTCCTCAGGAGTGGTCGAACAACAAGGATCACTCCAAGAGCAAGTCGTGTAATAGTTAGAGGTTAGAGGCCTGTAGAGGTTACAAAGGACACTAGGGTAACTTCTAAGCAAATGAAGGCCTCTCTCACGTTGGCTAATGTTAATGTTCATGAGTCCACCATCAGAAGAAAATTGAACAACAATGGTGTGCATGGCAGGGTTGCAAGGAGAAAGCCACTGCTCTCCAAAAAGAACATTGCTGCTCATATGAAGTTTGCTAAAGAGGTTTTGTGGACAGATGAGACCAACATAGAACTTTTTGGTTTAAAAGAAAGGCGTAATGTTTGGAGAAAGGAAAACACTGCATTCCAGCGTAAGAACCTTATCCCATCTGTGAACCATGGTGGTGGTAGTATCATGGTTTGGGCTTGTTTTGCTGCATCTGGGCCAGGATGGCTTGCCATCATTGATGATAGTCTTAATTACAGTATTAATTGTTTTCATCAACGACCCTTTTTGCTAATGAAAACAAGACGATGACTAAACTAAAATTAATGAAAAAACTAGGATGAAATGAATTGACACTATCATCAAACAACAAAAGTGTTTGGCGGAGACGACATCCAATCAGATCTGACATGTTAGGAAAAGATCCAATCATAACTTTAGCATATGTGGAAAGGCGGGATGAGTTGGGTAGTGATCCAATCGGTAATGCGGTAAGACGCTGACGTTTGATCTGACCCTGGGAAGAAGTACTAGCTCAACAATGTCAACACCTGAGAGAAAGAGGAGAGTTGATATAAGGGCACATTTCTGATTTGACATCGAGGAAAACAAGACTCTTTGTAAACTGTGTGGGGCGCCTTCTCCGGTAAAAACACAACAACAAAAACAAAAGTTTAAACAACATCTGCAGGCATGTCATCCCGAAACTGCGGTCAAGCTGTCCGCACCTAAATGGCAAATAAAGTATATATAATAAAGTAAATATATTTAAGTAGGATTTGGGTAACATAACTCTGTTTTATACTTATTATGAATAAATGCATATAGAGCATGCACATATAGCCGATCTTCTGTTTATTAAAGCACGTAATATATAATTTATTCTAACTTGTTTCTATTTTACAAATATCTCATGAGTGTCAACACCGCGTTTGAAGCAGATCTTTGATGGAAATTATGACTTTTGGTGACCACTTTACTGTGTACAGTTATTATAATGCATGCATATAGACCTAAGCTTATATCTTAATTAGATCTTAAGATTATATCTTATCATTCATTTCAACTTGATTCTATTCTAGAATATCTGCTGAATGTCCACACCGAGTGTGAAGCAGATCTATGGTGGAAATTTTAATTAATAATCACTTTAATGTATACTTGTATTGTCATTGCATGCATGTATATGTTTCATCTTAAAAGGGAAGTGTTAAAAAAGTATTGCAAGGTTTACATTTCATATTTTAGTCAATTAAAGCTACTGTAGATTTAGTCGACTATAATCTTATTATAGTTAGTCGACGAAACTAAACTAAAACTAAAAACAATTCAGATGACTATTTATGATTAAAACTAAATTACATTTTAGTCAAAAGACTGTAAGTAAAACTAAATAAAAATGTGCTGTCAAAATTAACAATAATTGATGGAACAATGAATTCTGAATTCTATCAGAGAATAGGAAAATGTCAGGACATCTGTCCATGAACTGAATCTCAAGAGAAGGTGGGTCATGCAGCAAGACAACGACCCTAAGCACACAAGTTGTTCTACCAAAGAATGGTTAAAGAACAAAGTTCATGTTTTGGAATGGCCAAGCAAAGTCCTGACCTTAATCCAATTGAAATGTTGTGGAAGGACCTGAAGTGAGCAGTTAATGTGAGGAAACCACCAACATCCCAGAGCTGAAGCTGTTCTGTAATGAGATAAAATTCCTCTAAGCCGGTGTGCAGGACTGATCAACAGTTACAGGAAACATTTAGTTGCAGTTATTGCTGCACAGGGGGGTCACACCAGATACTGAAAGCGAAGGTTCACATACTTTTGCCACTCACTAATATGTAATAGTGGATCATTTCCCTCAATAAATAAATGACCAAGTATAATATTTTTGTCTCATTTGTTGAACTGGGTTCTCTTTATCTACTTTTAAGAAAATCTGATAATATTTTAGGTCATATTTATACAGAAATATAAGGGTTCACAAACTTTCAAGCACCACTGTATATGGCAGATTGTATAGCAAACATAAATTTTAATGATACCATCTGTACACAATATCAAAGACATCTCAGAAATATGAGAGTGAAATTGACCTGCTTGTACGATATTCTAACATTTCTAAGCACTTACATATGAAGAGGTCCACCCAGGTCACCAATGTCAATAAACATGTGTTGGTCCCACTGACATCACATCTATGTGGAAGCATGTCTAGTGATGTCTCTGAAATTCAAGCCAGTAAGCATGCGTCAGTTTTCTGCAGAGTGACTGGCTGAAAACAGTGCAAGTCTGTGTTTTTGCATTGCCTCATAAAATGTTTGTAGTTGAACTAACTGTATGTTGGTTGTGGCATTTGTAGGAAATCAAACTCGATAGGAATGAATTTGAGTGAATGTGGATGGTAATTAAGACCAGGATGAAGTAATACTAAAATAATACTGCTGTGTGCATCACAGTTTCTTGGGCAAATGTGATATGAATGAACCAGTTGAAGTAATCCATGTAAAAAAACTTCCATAATTTTTGAAACATGTTTTTTTGTAAATTGTTTATGTGTTTGTTTGTTTTTGAGATTAATCCTGATATTGGTGGCATTATACACATTGGGGGCGTCATTCATGAAATGTGAGCAGAACAACTTTCCACGTAAATCTTTTTGTAAAATACATTTTTCGTAAATTCATGAAAATCTTCGTAGTCCCAAAATGTCAGTATGTATCAACAAAATCTACACATGGTCCTGAGAATGTGTAAAGTATTTGCAAATTCTGAAAGACACCAAAAGTGTCTGGTTCTGGTTTGTTTGTTTTATTTGACATCACTATCAGCATCAATGGCCATTTCAGCGACACACTCACACACACACGGTTACATTCATACACAAGGTTACCTTAAGATTAGTCATATATATACACCAAAGTCAGGCCAATTTAATCAATTAACCTAACATGCATGTCTTTGGATTGTGGGAGGAAACCGGGGTACGCAGAGTAAACTGGCACGGGGAGGACATGCAGACTCCACACTGGCATTGAACCCAGGACCTTCTTGCTGTGAGGCACGGGTGCTACCCACCAAGCCACTGTGCCACCCGTCTGGTTCTTGTAAAACAGTACATGCAATTACATGGTGTGCTCCCAAAAATAAAAGGTGTCAATTTGAATGCACTTCGTTCAATAAAACATCAATTTCCACATCAGAATTTTTTTCTTTGCTTTGTCTGAGACATTTTGGAGGATTTTTGCTCTGTTCCTCATTCCAAAGGCTTCGTTATATGGTCGTCAGTTGTTATTCATGGGTGTGGATGATGGTAATTGTATGCTAATGATAAAGAAACAGAAGTAAAAGAAGGTGTGCAACATACACTCTCTACTAATAAATCTGGGGTTTACGCAATGTTCATGAATCTCGCAGAGAGCTTTCGGAAATTACGATTTACACGTAATTTACTGGCAGTCTGTTCGTCTTTTTTACGTTTTAAGGTTTCATGAATGAGGCCACTCACACTCACACCTTGGGGGTAATTAGAGTAACCAGTACGTGTCCTGGCATGTTTCTGGAATGTGTAAGGAAACTACAATACTACTACTTATCCCAAGTGACCACTGGACTTCCACCAGACCTGCACTCTGTAATACCCAAAATATGCCTATTGTCTTTTTAACACCTGTAGACACTGTAAATTGGCTACAGTTTTCACGCTGGAATGCATGTGTGTCATCCTGAATTTACTGGATTTCTGGGGAGCAATAGGACACAAGGTCTTACCTTCTGGCTTGAAAAGCTCAAATGTCTTTTTCTGTGCCACCACTGGAAACCCTGTTGTCAACACACTTGGACAATAGTTCAAGGAAAGAGGGAAATGACCTGATGTGATTTTAAAAAGGGAACGGAAGTGTGTCCTGTTTAGTTGATGATGAACACTAACGTGTTCAGCTCTTGTCCAAAATGCTTCATGGTGACTGAATGTAAGGGTGAAACCGAAAAGAAGCCCAGTTTAAATTCTCATGTCAGTGCAGGGTGATAAAACTAAACATCTGGGTTTTTGACTCTCATTTTTTCCCACCGTGATTGGAAAGATTAATGACACATGTCCTAAAGCTTTATGTTTCATAACTAAGATGCTGACATTAAAGAAGATCTGAGGCTCCGTTTTCCAGTTTTCTTTCCCATGTGCAATTCATCTGCTGGTGAATGAAGCTGATGGAAAGGGAGGGAATTCATTTCACTGTGGCTTTTTCATTAGCGCATATGGAACCAATGTGGATGCTCACAACAACCAGATGCTCAGCTTACAGCGAAAACACAAATTGATTTTAATTTCCCCCAAAACATTTGCCAACACACACGGGTGAAGGCACAGATGTCAACCACACACACACCTGAATTCTTGTGTCAGCAAGAGTGTGTGGCACTACCAAATTTGAGGGGTCTTCCTGTGCTCTTCCCATAGGCAGAAACACATGTCAGCTGTGCGCTGTTTATTTTTGCATCTCCATTTTCCATCATGTGTATTCTTGCGTGTGTGCGAGGAAGTGATACATCCTGTTGGACTAAAGCTACCACTGGCAGTCGCATATCACTTAGCAGCATGACCTTCAACAGTATCTTTAGCAAAATGGCAACCTGCACAAATCACCCTTCACAACACGACGCTCTTCTTTGGTGGAGTTAGCAGTTCAGCTGTGACAGCAATTTAGTTGTCACTAACAACATTGTTCGGGGTTTCACCAGCTTTAAAAGCACAATTCAGCTTGTCTATGTGGACTTCTTGGTAAATCCTAGCTAGAGACAGCATTTTCAAGATTAGGAGTTTTCCATACACTGCTTGCACCCATTGACAAAAAAAAAATCAAATTAAACGTTTTATGTGTGAACATAAGGACGATATACGTAAGCGATTACAATATTAGAGTGAAAGGATAAGCATATTGGGGAAAACTGTACAAATGAAAGGAGGCTTGTTCTTGTATCTTGTGTTACAAGATACAAGATGAGATATGGTTGAGTATGGAGGGATACAGGTTCCATATGGTATCCTGGAGCACATTTGCCCACAGATGTTGCAGCTGGGCCTGTAGATCCTGCACACTCGTAGGTTGCTAAAGCTGATGTTCCAGCTAGTACTGTAAATGCTTGATTGGCAATAAATCTGGCAACTGAGCAGGCCAGGGAAGCGTTTCAATCTGACAAAGACATTCCTGGGAAACCATTGCTGTGTGTGGGTGAGCATTACCCTTCTGAAAAATGCCAGTTGGAGACAACACATGGCCGCAGGATATCCTGCACATATCGCTGAGTTGTTAGTGTCCCTCGTATCGCTACTAGGGGTGACCGACTGTTGTATGCGTTGGCACCCCAGATCATCAAAGTCTGTCAGCTGGGCAAAATGTCTTCAAGTGTGTTGTAGAGGCATGTCTAACAGTCAACGATCCCTCACCAAGAAGTACACTACCCAAAAGTAGTCTCTGAGAGCCTTTTTTAGGGCAGTGGGGGAAGCATTTTTATGCCCTCTTGTGGCAAGACCCAGTGTCTAATCAGAACACATCTGTATTCATTTACAATGCTGCCTGAGACAGAACTGCATGCTGAGTTTTGCAGCAATCCGCCATTTCTATCTATGTGTGATATTTTTTGTCAATGAGTATACAAAACAGTTGTATTTAGTATACTATATGTTCAAGTCTGTTTGCATTTTTAAAAAACACAAAATAATATTGTACACCACAGCTCTAATGCTAAGTCATGGCTAAACTGCCCCCTTGGTAACTGCACATTTCTGGTGTGACAGTGAAACACAGCACTATGATATATTAGGTTTCATGAATTCAAGCTTCAGGTGTGCCATAATCTTGCCCATAATTCAGCAAATCCTGCCTTATATTTCTATACTGGTACTTATATTTCAGTACTGGTCAAAGGTCTTAGGCCACCATTTTATTTGTTGTGTTAGCAGTGGTATAATGACCATACATAACATACTGACGACGATTGACCCCGAAAACTTCAAAGTTGCGTTCATCCCTCCATAACGCTCTTTTGAACTGATTTTCACTCCATTGTGAGCATATCTTAGCCTTTTCATCCTGTTCCCCTTCAGAAAAGCTGGTTTCTTTGCTGCTACCCTTTTAAAAAGACCATTTCTGATCAAGCTTCTTCAAAATGTAGAAGGGGTAACTTGGCATTCCGATGAAGTTACCAGATGCTGCTATTGCTTTTCTGTTTGTTTGTTTTTTCCAGTTTTTAATACTGCATACAAATTTCCTGTATTGTATAGTTGTATTCTAATAAAAGACTGAGAAATAATTATATATGGTCATTATACCACTGCTAAAACAACGGTATATCTAATCTAATGGTGGGCTAAGACTTTTGCACAGTAGTGTAATATATCGCAAAAAAATCTAATCAAGAAATGTTTACTTAATTTAAGCATTTGTTTTCATTCATTAATTATTGGGTAGTCATGCTTTTTATGAAGTTAATTTTAAAAACACACCCTTCATGCACTGGTGGGTCTTCTGCTGATTTAATAAACACACGCTCAACAACAAGAATAGCCATTGTGTGAAAGCAACGACACTGACAAAGACCATGATTGAAACCTTCAATATATTTGCCTGTAAATACAATCATTTAAAAGACTACCAATTGGAACAAGAAAACTGCAACAGAAAGAGAAAGCAAACAGAACTTCCTGTCTTATCAACCAATTGCACTAAGACAACATTTCTGCCATTTGTACATGGTAATTATATGAAAAGGGATGACATTGTAACGAGCCAATCCGACTGTACTTAATATACCTGCAAAAGTGTATAATAGTGACTACACATACATAACGGGCTCAAAACTGAGGAATACTAATTGTATACAGTCACGCAGACATCAATTACACACTTCAAATGAAAAATATATTTACATTTTACAATTGTGAGTAGTTTCTTTTCTTCCAGCATATGAACTTTAGATGTAAATGCCCTAAGAGTAACATTAAGCACCAAAAGCACCTATATGTTCCAGACATAAGAACATGCTAAATAAGGCCTCCTGTGCTTTCCTTAGAGCTTATAAAACTGTAAACATGAGTATACGGTCTATATGATTGCTAAAAGGCGGAACAGAGTTGGAGCTGATCCTCCATTTGCTGGTATACAGTGGGGCAAAAAAGCATTTAGTCAGCCACTGATTGTGCAAGTTCTCCTACTTAGAAAGATGAGAGAGGCTTGTAATTTTCATCATAGGTACACTTCATCTATGAGAGACAAAATGAGAAAAAAAAAATTGTAAAGAAGAAAATTGTAGACCTGTACCAGGCTGGGAGGAGTGAATCTACAATAGGCAAGCAGATTGGTGTGAATAAATCAACTGTGGGATCAATTGTAAGACATACAAGACCACTGATAATCTTCCTCGATCTGGGGCCCTGTGCAAGATCAAAATGATCATGAAACGGTGAGCAAAAATCCCAGAACTACACGGAGGGACCTGATGAATGACCTGCAGAGAGCTGGGACCAAAGTAACAAAGGCTACCATCAGTAACACACCACACTACAGGATTGGGAAAATATCATGTGGTCACATGAAACCAAAATAGAACTTTTGGGTAAAAACCCAACTCGTCATGTTTGGAGGAAGAAGAATGCTGAGTTGCACCATACCTACTGTGAAGCATGGTGGTGGAAACATTACGCTTTGGGGCTGTTTTTCTACAAAGGGGACAGGACAACTGATCTGTGGTAAGGGAAGAATGAACGGGGCCATGTATTGTGAGATTTTAAGCCAAAACCTCCTTCCATTAGTGAGAGCATTGAAGATGGAACATGGCTGGGTCTTCCAGCATGACAATGATCCCAAACACACCGCTTGGAGGAAGGAGTGACTTCGTAAAAAGCATTTTAAGGTCCTGGAGTGACCTAGCCAGTGTCCAGACCTCAACCCCATAAAAAATTTGTGGAGAGTCCATGTTGCCCCAAAACATCACTGCTCTAGAGGAGATCTGCATGGAGGAATGGGCCAAAATACCAGCTACAGTGTGTGCAAACCTGGTGAAGACTTACAGGAAACGTTTGACCTCTGTCATTGCCAACAAAAGTTATGTTACAAAGTATTGAGTTGAACCAAATTTATTGACTAAATACTTATTTTCCACCATAATTTACAATTCACAATGTGATTTTCTTTTATTTTGTCTCTCATAGTTGAAGTGTACCTATGATGAAAATTACAGACCTTTCTCATTTTTCTAAGTAGGAGAACTTAGAAACAATCAGTGGCTGACTAAATACTTTTTTGCCCCACTGTAGCAGCTTCCACTCTTTCAGAAATAATTTCCATTACAATTTAGTAAAGGTATGTCACTGTTGTTGGGTGACAAAACGTGGCTTGCAGTCAACCCAAAGGTGCAGGTCAGTTATGTTCTTCCCTGCCAAGCTCAGAAAACCATTTCTTCCCTTTGTGTGGCCCTCAGTGTTGCCGCTAAGTTGCCATTAACAATAAAATCAGCCCGCGCCATCACTCTTCCACTTAACTTTACAATTGGAATTGAATTCACATGACATCCACAAATCCCATATTCATTCATAGACTTCTAGCTGGTGAACCATGATTCATCACTCCAGAGTCCAATGGTTTTACACCTCTTCAACTGATGCTTGTCACTGTGCAAAATGTTTGGCTGGTGTGCTAATTCTCAGCCAAAATCCAAATGCCTTAAGAGTTCAGGGCACACCTCTGTAGTGAAAATAGCATGGCTTTTATATGGTGCAGACTTCACAGCTAAGCTGATTCAGCACTTCTAAACCATTACAGTTTTATTTATGTATGGAGATAATATTAATGTATGCCTGGTTTAAGGATTCAGTTTGGCTAAACAAGCCAAATCTGTTATTTATAAGGGGTGTCTACATAATTGTGGCCATGTAGTATATAAGAATGAAATAAACAAATAACTGCTGTGAACTGTACATTACATAAATAATGGAAAAGTCATTTCATTTCTTCTTGCTGTGGTCCATCTTTTGAAACAGAGTCCCCTTTCTTATAACAGCACATTTCAAAGCATCAAGTGCAGAAACCCAAGAAAAAAACAGATGAAGTTTCACAATCAACACACCCAGTGTAGGAACCAAATTTTTTTTTTCGTTTTCCCCTCTCCCGAATTGCACTGAACGTCCTGTTTGGAGCCAGAGGGAATGTAATCCAAATCATAGCTCTTGTAAAGCCTCTTGTGTGTTGATAATCCCACATGCTGTCCTGTTTAAGATTAAAAACCTGGCCAACGCATAGTGCTTTCATCAACGTTCATTTATCAGTCATGTAGATACTTGCCTCCCTCTGTGATTTGTGTTACTTCTCCGTCCAAAATCCCATCCTCCAAAATCATGGAAGTTATTGTTATTTGGCGTCAGCGCAAAAGGCCTTTTGAAACACTTAGTACTTTTAGAAATAGTAAAACCGGATCCCAGTGGGGGAGCCATAAGGCAGGAGGTCTGTGGTCAGGTTGTCTCTGAGTGGTTATAGAGGACAGGCTCACATATAAATGTTATCTGAGCGCATAATGGTGGCATCCATGCTGTGGAAGCTCTTGCCATTGAGAGTCTCCATATGGCTGTCGATGCTGTAGCAGCGGTGGACCTCTGTCATGGAAGAGGTAGTGCAAGATGCTGAGCGCAGTGCTTCTGTGTTGGCGAATGTGTTGCCAAACTGGATACGGTACTGGTTCCAGTGACGCCGCAGCACGGTCTGGACCTGAAGGATAGACTCTAGTTTAGTCTAGGACTTGTTTGGACCTATGTGTTGTAGGGTATGTTATACTACAATGCTGCTTGAAAGTTTGTGAACCCTTTAGAATTTTCTGTATTTCTGCATAAATATGACCTAAAACATCATCAGATTTTCCTAAAAGTCCTAAAAGTAAACAAATGAGACAAAAATATTATACTTGGTCATTTTATAATTGAGGAAGAAAATGATCTCCAGTAGTATTACATATTAGTGCGTGGCAAAAAAGTATGTGAACCCTCTAGATATTAGAATTAGTTAGCAGTTAATTTGAAGGTGAAATTAGAAGAGTCAGGTGTTTTCAATCAATGGAGATGATGACGTTTCATCCATGTTGTTAATGTTCATGAATGAGTCCACATTCAGAAGAGCACTGAACAACAATGGGTGTGCATGGGCAGGGTTTGCAAGGAGAAGCCCATGCTCTCCCCAAAAGAACATTTGCTGCTCGTCTGCAGTTCTGCTAAAGATCATGTGGACAAGCCAGAGGCTATTGGAAGAATGTTTTGAGGACGGATGAGACCAAAATAGAACTTTTTGGTTTAAAAAGAAAGGAATTATTGTTTGGTGGAGAAATAAAATTTTAAAAACAACTGCATTCCAGCATAAAAACCTTATCCCATCTGTGAAACATGGTGGGGTTGGTGGGTAGTGGTAGTATCATGGTTTGGGCCTGTTTTGCTGCATCTGGGCCAGGACGGCTTGCCATCATTGATGGAACAATGACTTCTGAATTATATCAGAGAATTCTAAAGGAAAATATCAGGACACCTGTCCATGAACTGAATCTCAAGAGAAGGTGGGTCATGCAGCAAGACAACGACCCTAAGCACACAAGTCGTTCCACCAAAGAATGGTTAAAGAAGAATAAAGTTAATGTTTTGGAATGGCCAAGTCAAAGTCCTGACCTTAATCCAATAGAAATGTTGTGGAAGGACCTGAAGTGAGCAGTTAATGTGAGGAAACCCACCAACATCCCAGAGTTGAAGCTGTTCTGTACGGAGGAATGGGCTAAAATTCCTCCAAGTCGGTGTGCAGGACTGATCAACAGTTACAGGAAACATTTAACTGCAGTTGTTGATGCACAGGGGGGTCACACCAGATAATGAAACCAAAGGTTCACATATTTTTGCCACAGGCTAATATGTAATATTGGATCATTTTCCTCAATAAATAAATGATCAAGCATAATATTTTTGTCTCATTTGTTTAACTGGGATCTCTTTATGTACTTTTAGGACTTGTGTGAAAATCTGATGATGTTTTAGGTCATATTTATGCAGAAATTCAGAAAATTCTAAAGGGATCACAAACTTTCAAGCACCACTGTATATAGTACTGTGAAAAAGTCTTAGGAATTCTATATTTTTCACTTTATAGTCTGCTTATTCTATACTTAAGTTTTAGTGGTCACTGCACTTTGTAGCTGTACAATTACAGACTGTAGTCCATCCGTTTCTCTACATACTTTTAATTCCCTTTACTTGGTTCTCTGATGGTCAGGACCCCCACAGGGCCTCCACAGGTACTATTTGGTTGGTGGATCAGTCTCAACACTGCAGTGACACTGAAGTGGTGGTGGTATGTTAATGTGTGTTGTGTAGGTATGAGTGGATCTGGCACAGCAGTGCTGCTGAAGTTTTAAACCACCTCAGTGTCACTGCTGGACTGAAAATAGTCTACCAGCCAGAAATGTCCAGACACCAGCATCCTGTAGGCGGCATCCTGTGAGCACTGATGAAGGGTTAGAGGATGACTAACACAAACTGCAACAACAGATGATCCACTGTCTCTGAATTCACCTCTACAAGGTGGAGCATTAATGTGAATGTCTCTAATAAATTGGACAATGAGCGAAGAGCGTTTCAAAACTTCAGCAGCACTGTTGTCTCATCAGTGTTACAGTGGTACCTCGGTTCTTGACCACCTCGGATGTAATCAAATTCGGTTCTCAATTTGTCTCGTTTCTCATTATTTGCTCGGTACTCGGTGCACTTTCTTAAACTTGTATGAGGCGAGCTGTGCGACTCATTCCAACTGAAACACAATTCACGATTCAGTACACAGTGATTCACTGATTCACATCTACACTCCTGTATTTTTAGTGCAAATAAGTTTCCATGGGTACTAAAATGGCTGATGACTACAGCCAACCAAGAGGAAATCAAGGACTGTGTCCTCCAGATCACTTTCAGGCTGAGCAGTTAGCTTTAACAGCTACCGACCCTGAGTTCACCAATAGAGTAAGTGTTTTGCTTTTACTTCTCACTTCCAATCCATTACTCACTAAATTACATAACATTTGTCAACACTTTATTATAAAATAAGCTTCGTGTTAATGATTTTGGCCAACTGTAGGCTAATGTATAAGTGTTTTAAACAGTTAGGTCGACTCCGCTATGATACAGTATAGACTAAATAAAACTCATCAGTTCTTATGATGGATTTGTTGGAATGTAACCACTTTGCTGGCACGCAACTCGAAATTCCGCCACAATTTTAAATTTTTCACTAGTTTAAATAACTTTTAATTTAGTGCACATGCACGTTTGCATCTTCGAAAGTTTGTTAGTTGAAGGTTTTCATCTAGGGGACTTACTGTATTGTGAAACAAATCGAATCGTGATGTATTGTTACACCCCTATTGTCTTGTATTGTCTTGTGCACAAAAGACTCACCTCACCGTTGAAGAAGCAGAAGATAGTGGCCACTAGGAGACCCTAGAGAATGGCACAAAGAACACTGAGATAGAGTCTTTCTGATCATCTCAATTTCAGGATACTTGCTACTGTGTTTGAAACAGATACAGTTCAATAAGCATGCAATACACAAATAAATTAGGTCAGTTGCACAGCGCTGTCACAAGACAAAAGCTATACATGTCATTATCTTAATAGAAACACAATTTCTAAACAGACCACTAACACTGGCTCTCACCTGGTAATGCATTAGTATATTCATCATATACTGATAGATCTCGGAGGAGAGAAGGCCCTTGTAGGACAGCAGGACGAATTGGATGCCCAGGAGAGGCACCAGAATTAGGGTGCCTCTTACTGCCTTCATGTAGAGGCTGGACTCAGCCTGGTGGGTCACCTTTAGCTTGGTGATCAGGACTCGCACAATGTTTAAGAGGAAGAACAGATTCACCTGAAAATGAGAGAAAATGAGAGAGTCAAGGTGAAAATTTTGTTCATCTTAAAAGCTGCTGGTTGTAGGATTTAGGGATTTGTATGTGTAAGTGTTTACAATAAGGTAGGTTCCACTATAGAGTATAGACTATATTAAACTCAGCTCATGATACATGTAACTTATGATGGACTTGTCAGAACATATTCCCATTATAAATCATGGAGCACCAGTACAATACATCTGCATTAATGCATGTAATGAATTATACAGTGTGGATTTTCTGGGGGTCTGGAACGGATGAATTCAATTTACATTATTTCTTATGGGAAACTTTTGCTTGTCATTTTTGATTCTTGACAAACCTTCTGGAATTAATGATGAGTACAGAGGTATCACTGTAATGCCACCAACAACTGAAACAGGGATCACAGTTTCAGTTCTCTGTGGCATTCCCTGCAGAGCCTCTCCTTCCTCAGACAAAGCCAATGATGTGTCTGTGTGATGCCTGACCCAGTCAGAACTCGGAGCCATTCACCACAGTGGTGAGCTAGCAAATAAAAAGTCTGAAGTTTGTTAAACACTTCTGGAACTTTGGAGGGTTTGGTGTTTAGTGGTTATACAGAAAATAACCCAATTCCCGTTAGGATACATGTCAATATAGATAAACATTACGTTCCCGAAGATAAGATGATCTACCAAAAAAATTACAGCTGGAAACTGTCGATCTTCAGGCAAGCCAATTACATTAAAAAACATATCCAAATCAGTCAAAGATGACAGAGTAAAGCTTTTGACTTGGCCATCCCATGTTATTTTTTACAGAACAAGGTTTCTCTTCTTGAAGGAGAGATTTAATTAACCACAAAGCCACATTTTTCATCTTTACCCATTGTACAAGAAGGAAAAATCAAACTGGAGCTGACTACACATAACTACAGGCAAGCATGAGCCAGCTTGTAGCTACGAAGCTAATCTTAGCTAATCTTAGCTAACCAGCTAAAACAACTTTACAACTGGGCTGGCATCATTTTGATTGCTAGCAAGCAAATTAAAAATACTGCTCTTAGTCTGTGATGGTGCATGAAAATCAGACGTGACAGGAACATCAATATCCCCTGGCTTAGCAATGCTACTTATCGCCAATGCTTAACAAAATCATACTTACCTCAGTTTTAAAGAGCTCTCAGAGTCACATATATGCAATACATACCAATGAGATTAAATATAAATAAGATTCTCAAAGGAGTGTATAATGCTGTGGTTAAATTACCAAAGAAGTTCAAACTGCTGTGCATTATGAAACAATAGTTTCACAAAAGTTTCACCTCTGTTGTCAATTACACAAAGGCCGCAGAAAGAAAATCGCTCAAGGTCATTATGTGTTCAATGATTAAAATGCAAACTGCAACAGAAACTACAAATTAAAGGCACAGAACTAGTGGGATATTCCCATAAAACCAAATAGTTCTCCCTTCATTCTACAAAAAGCAGCTAATTCCCATTCAGAGCATCAAAGGAAAAATAACATATGCGGGTGAACGGAGGGAAAGAAAGAGCAAGAGAGAGAATAACACTCACCAGTAAAGCAGCACAAATGGGACCATGGATAATATAAAGCAGGGATGTATTTGAACTGATCCAGCAACTGCAGAAGGAATAACATAAGATACACACTGTTGCACTTCCCTCTCAGTGAAGTAACATATAACAACTGTACATTAACAGCTTTAACACTTTAGCTGGACTGATTTATGGGTTGTTTCAGCATGCACCCATTGCACTTACTTGTCATTGTAGTAATAGCTTCTAGCTACAGCATGTATCAGCGCTGGGATGATGGGAAATCCTGAAAAAATATTTAAATCATATTTATTTAACATATTTATTTACAGTACTGTGCAAAAGTCTTTAGACACCATTAGTTTGTTGCTTTAGAAATAGAATAATGACCATATAGTACATATTAGTGATGCACGATATATCGGCGGCCGATATATTATTTGCCGATATATGGATTTTTTTTCAGTTATCGGTATTGGTCCGATATTAGAATTTTAAGCGATATTTATTAGATATTTAACTAAGAATATTTTTGTTTTACTCATTAAGCAAAATATCTGATGTTACTGAGTGTATAGTTCTATATGCAGTTTTATTCTTTCATGGAGCTTCTCAATCTTAAGCTTGCCTGTAACAATTGAAAGCTAAAAAAGATTCTTACCTTTTTAAAAGAAGGTCAGAAAATAAAATGGAATGAAACCATTTTTCCTTTGAGTGAACTTTACCTTACGTTTATAGTAACAGTCATGTCTGATTTATGTTTTAGTTGCTGAATGTTTTATTTTATGCTAAAATTAATTACTGATCTAGTTTTTAACAACAGTTCATATATGGGTTATCATGTGAACGTTTTTAAACGTTTTATTATCAGTTTTCAACGTAGGTATCGGCCAGAATAATGTGCTGAACATCAGTTATCAGATTGACCAAGGAAATTCAATATCGGTGCATCCCTACTACATAATGTAGACGATTGGACCCAAAATTTTCAAATTTTGCACTCCATAACTCTTTTCCACTGATCTTCATTCCAGTCGTTGCGAGCTGTTCCCAATAAGAAAAAGTGGTTTCTTGGCTGCTACCCTTTCAAAAAGACCATTCCTGATCAAGCTTCTTCAGACTGTAGAATAGCATCAACTTGGCATCCTGATGAAGCTGCCAGATGCTGCTATTGCTCAAGGGTAAGGGGAGGTCACACTGAATACCTGTCACTATAGCCCATAGAAGCTGTTTTTTCTTTTTCGTTTGTTAAAAAATGCATACAAATTTCCTGTATTTTCTAGTTGTATTCTTATAAAAAGTCTGAGAAATAACTATATATGGTCATTCTGCCGTTGCTAAAACAATGGTTTATCTAATCTAAAGGTGGCCTAAGACTTTTGCGCAGTACTGTATAGTAAATGGCATGTTTTATCGAGAGACCAGTACCTGAAATGTGCTTTATCAAAGGTCAAAGTGTATTCACGAAAAAGCTAATTAAATCCAAAAAGGAATCTATTAAAGCTAGCTTTAAATATTTGAAAAATACTACAAATCATAAATGGTATGTTTAATGATTGAATAACTATAAATAAACCAGACTGACCAAGAGACATTTTATGGCTTTTCTTTCCATATATTCCAGTGTGTACTGAGGCAATGTATTCACCTAAAATAACTACATATGAGGCCAAAACTAATGAAAATGCTTCTATTTTGCAGTTTTCTCAAATTGAATACAATCTCTTTCTTTACAAATCATATAATCAGCACAGCAATTTTTGAAAAATTGCATCTTTGGAAAACTGATTAATTTCAGAATGTATTCGTATTTGTTATGCTCCCTCTATTTCTGTAATGACAGTGTGCACTGGAGCTGGTATGGACACCACAAGATTGTGCACAATTTGATGATCCATCATATTCCAGCATGATTTTCCAATATTCCAAAGACCATCTTGTTATGTTACTGAAAGACTGGCTTCCTCTGTCTTCAAGTGCCTGCATAAATGTTCTGTCGAGGACTGTGGAGGAAAGTCCATGCCAGTACTCCTTGATCTTCTTATGTCTTCAAGCAGCTGTTGAAAGCTTTGACTTGTGTTTTGGATAATGATCCTGCTGCAGTATGTATCCTTCTCCACAATGATCCAAACAAGTCTTAGATTATTGGCCACTGCTGTGTACTGGTAAGAATTCAGGCATATTCATCATGACATAAGTACATTGGTACATAGGGTACACTGATTAACTGATATTTAAAAAAAACACATCTAGATTTCAAGCTATGTTTGTCCTATGTTTCACTGGTACACAAAAATATTCCTTTATATAGCTTTGGACATTATGGTGAAACTATTTTCTTGCAGTGTCATATAAAACATGATATCACGAGCATCTTCCTTGCTTCTAGAATGGGTGTTAATGGGTCAACTTGGCATTCTGATGAAACTGCCACATGCTGCTATTGCTCAAGTCTAAGGGAAGGTCACACAAAATACTTGTCACAGTAGCCCATAGAAGCTGCTTATTAATATTGCTTACAAATGTCCTGTATTTTTGTTTGTATTCTAATAATGAGTCTGAGAAATAATAATACATGTTCATTATACCATTTCTAAAACAATGGTATATCTAATCTATTGGTGGCCTAAGACTTTTGCACAGCACATTTTGGTGAAAATTCTTGCAGAGTAAATGTACAACATGATAGCACAACCATCTTCCTTGCTTCTGGAATGGCTGTTAAAAATCGTGACATCATATCTCACCCCAGCCCAGCAGGTAATACCACATCAGGTGCTGCTTCTCTGCAAACACAGCCACGACGATGAGTGTGTGCAGGTAGATTCCCTCGCACAGCATCCAGAAGTACATACAGCCCTGAATATACAGGTGAATGAACATGGACAACTTACAGCTGACCTGCAAACACACATACAAAATGGTGTAAGAATTATTTATTAACATGGCTAGGAATGGCAGGAGGTTCTTTACCAATTATTAGAACGAGCAGCTGTTATGCTAATGGTTATGAACATGCAATGGATACTGAAAACACTAACAGTATATCTTATTGTGCTGCAAAACAGTGCAAAAATGTGTTCCTGTCATGTTGATGTGTGTACCCATTGCAAATAATCTATAGGCCTCACTCAAGAAAACTTCCTAAAAAGATGAGGAAACTGTGAGCAAATTATGCGTAAAATGGATCTTTCCGAATGTTGCGTCAACACAAGATTTGTTAGTAGAACGTGTGTATGTTAATAAATACCAATCGTTCGTAAATCGAGCACACGTGCACGTTCATTTACATTTAGCATGTAATTATCATAGTACACGCCCATAAATAACAAATGACCGGCATATAACCAAGCCTTTGGACTAAGAAAACACAGCAGAAATCCTCCAAAATGTCTCAGAAAAAAACAAGAGAAAAAAAATTATTCACATGTGTAAATTTACATTTTACCGAATTTAAATCGACGCCTTTTATTTTTGAAAATCCACAGTGGTGTTTCGGGTCCTAAAAAAGCAACTTGGCAGCAAATTTCAAGCACTATAAATGCAATTTCCTTGATTACCAGAACAATCCGGGGTCAAGAGGAAACGGCACTTTCTCAAACAACAGCCTCCATCATCAAGTCTGTCTGTCTCAGACAAACGAATCGCCAGCAATATTGGCACATCTTTGTTAGGTATTATTCCTGGTGACCGCAATCTACAGATGGACCTAAATCTGATGATAAGTTAAGCATAAAGGGTTTGTGCCATTTTCACAGAATCCTAACTAAAATGATCATGCTGGACTACAGAATGAAACAGAATTATGAAACAGCATTGTGCATAAATGATTCTCTTAAAGGAATAAAATACCACGTCCCGAGAAATATGGAATGTAATCAAAAGTCAAACACAGTCAAATAAAATAATATTGCACTGGTTAGAGTGGGGGTAGCACTGTCGCCTCAAAGCGAGAAGATCCTGGGTTCAATCCCAGCAGTCTGGATCCTTTCTGTGTGAAGTTTGCATGTCCTCCCCGTGTCCATGTGGGTTTACTTAGGGTACTCTGGTTTCCTCCCACAGTTCAAAGACACACATTAGGTTAACTGGTGTCTCTAAAGTACCCCTAATGAATAAGTGTGTGTATATGCCCTATGATGGATTGGCACCCTGTCTAGGGTTGTTCCTACCTTGCGCCCTGTGCCACCAGCTAGGCACCGGCTCTCCCACGACCCTGTCCAGGATCAAGTGAGTAAGAAGGTGATTGAATGAACGGATGAATGAATGTTTTGTGTGGTCTGGTGTGTGTTTGTGTTGTGCTTGAGTAGAGGATGGACCATTTCAGAAACGTCCACGTTTCTCTGAATAGCAGGCTGCATTAAGAAAGAGTGCTTGTTGAAAATAATTTTGTTTATTTATTTATTTTTAAAGTATTACATAATTCTTTAATCAATACTTGAATTCAAGTCCAGTGATATCTAATGACACTTTTGGTGTATTTCAGATGTTGCGCAAACTTCACGGATGGTCAGGACCAAGTGTAAATTTTGTTCTAACATTTTGGGACTACAAAAATTTTCATGAATGCGGCCATTTATGAAAAAAAGGATTTAACGAACGATTTACGTGCAAATTTGTTTTGCTTGCATTTCATGAATGAGGCCCACAGTCTCTAATTGTAGAACTACAAAGTGCTTCTATATGGAAAGTTGAACTGATAAAATGGACAAGGAGTGTAGAAACAAAGACGTGTACCTAATAAAGTGGAGTGCAAGACATTCAAGAGCGAAGACAGAACAGTACTCTGTATTTAGGATCTTACTACATCAGGGTGAGTGTTCATTTAAATGAACATACAGTGGGGCAAAAAAGTATTTAGTCAGCCTCTGATTGTGCAAGTTCTCCTACTTAGAAAGATGAGAGAGGTCTGTAATTTTCATCAAAGGTACACTTCAACTATGAGAGACAAAATGAGAAAAAAAATTCAGGAAATCACATTGTAGGATTTTTAAAGAATTTAAATGTAAATCATGGTGGAAAATAAGTATTTGGTCACCCACAAACAAGCAAGACTTTTGGCTCTCACAGACCTGTAACTTCTTCTTTAAGAACCTCTTCTGTCCTCCACTCGTTACCTGTATTAATGGCAAACGTTTGAACTCGTTATCTGTATAAAAGACACCTGTCCACAGCCTCAAACAGTCAGAATCCAAACTCAACCATGGCCAAGACCAAAGAGCTGTCGAAGGACACCAGGAAGAAGACTGTAGACCTGCACAGGCTGGGAAGAGTGGAAAATCTACAATAGGCAAACAGGTTGGTGTGAATAAAATCAACTGTGGGAGCAATTGTAAGAAAATGGAAAAAGACATACAAGACCTTGATATCTCCCTTGATTTTGGGGGATCGAAGCAAGATCTCATCCCATGGGGGTCACAATGAATCATGAGAACGGTGAGCAAAAAATCCCAGAAACTATACGGAGGACCTGGTGAATGAACCTGCAGAGAGCTGGGACCAAAGCAGTAAACAAAGGCTACACATCAGTAAACATAACTACACTGAAGAGGGACTCAGATCCTGCCAGTGCCAGGCCGTGTCCCCCCCTGCTTAAGCCAGTAACATGTCCAGGCCCATCTGAAATTTTGCCAGAGAGCATATGGATGATCCAGAAGACTATTGGAGAATATCATGTTTACAGTCAGAATGATACCCAAAAAAGAACTTTTTAGTAAAAAAAACTCAACTCTCGTCGTGTGGGGAGAAGAAGGGAATGCTGAGTTGCATCCCAAGAACACCATACCTACAGTGAAGCATGGGGGTGGAACAACATTCATGCTTTGGGGCTGTTTTTTCTGCAAAGGGGACAGGACGACTGATCTGTTTTAGGGAAGAACGAAACGGGGGCATGTATCGTGAAATTTTAAGCCAAAACCTCCTTCCATCAGTGAGAGCATTGAAGATGGAACATGGCTGGGTCTTCCAGCATGACAATGATCCCAAACACAACGTTCAGGCATCGAAGGAGTGGCTCCGTAAAAAGCATTTCAAGGTCCTGGAGTGGCTTAGCCAGTCTCCAGACCTCAACCCCATAGAAAATGTGAAAGTCACTGTTTCCCAGCGACAGCCCCAAAACATCACTGCTCTAGAGGAGATCTGCATGGAGGAATGGGCCAAAATACCAGCTACAGAGTGTGCAAACCTGGTGAAGACCTACAGGAAAAGTTTGACCTCTGTCATTGCCAACAAAGGTTATGTTACAAAGTATTGACTAGAACTTTTGTTATTGACCAAATACTTATTTTCCACCATGATTTACAATTAAATTATTTAGAAATCCTACAATGTGATTTCCTGGATTGATTTTTCTCATTTTGTCTCTCATAGTTGAAGTGTACCTATGATGAAAATTACAGATCTCTCTCATCTTTATAAGTAGGAGGCTGACTAAATACTTTTTTGCCCCACTGTACAGGTGTACTGCTTACCGGGTTTGCTTGTACTAGCTCTTGGTTGTTCACAAAAGCGGTGAACCAAATGATAGTTATAATTGAGTTCAGCACAAAGGAAGAGAAAAGGTTTTTATGGAGTGTAATCCTCTGGCAACTCAAGCTCCTGGAGGAAGAGAAATTAAATCAATCAGTAAGCCAGGTTAAGTAGCTCCACTCTAACACAGTGTTATATGGTACCAAAACGTGAAAATATTCACACACTTACTTGAAATGAAAGAAGATTCCCAATGAAGCCAGCAAAGATATTAATGACAATCCGTGTCCAATCAGGGTCAAATAATACAGATTAATTACAGTCTAAAGGAAGAAGAAAAAACAATGTACATATACAATATCATTTAGGCAAATAATTAATTGCGTGTTGCATAGGTATACTGTAATAAAATGTGTGTACACATAAGTCTCTTATCTAAAAGTACACCAGGAATGTACAAAAGCTGATAATTGTACATGAAACTGTTAGTATTTACAGTGGGCCTTGACAGTTTGTGAGCCCATTATCATTTTCCATATAAATATTGTTTATATAATTCATTATTTCATTTCATTTCATTATTTCTGCATAAATACGACATATACATTTGCTACTCATAGATATGTAATATTGGGTCATTTTCTTCAATAAATAAATGACGAAGTACAGTATTTTTGTCCCATTTGTTTAACTGGGTTCTGTTTATCTTTAGCTTACTTTTAGAACTTGTGTGAAAATCTGAAGATGTTTTAGGTCATACTTGTGCAGAACATTTTAAATAGCTTTGTACAGCATGAATTTAAAAGATGTATAATATTAAACTCACCAGTTTACGTTCATGGGTGAACTGTTGACAACTTGTGTAATCGGTCCAAGTTCTGTTGCTTTTAGGATGGACAAACCAGTGTCCAGTTTCAGTGCAGATTTTCGTGGCCATCTCTGAATAAAAAAAAAATAGCACGTCTCTAAATGCTAGCACCGATTGCTATCATCTTGGCAATTTTCTGTTTTTTTTAATATATGACTGGCCAATTCCAATTTTGTCTAAGAATTATAAATGACAGCCTACAGAAATTATTACAAAAGAAAGATAGCGGGAGCTGTTGGCTTGTACCTGGATCTGCTCTGTCACTAGCTTTAGCTTTGTGGCGTCGGCCACAAAATATCAAACACTTGCTCAAATCAAACTTTATTACTAGCTTTTACAAGAGCCTTTTACCAAGCACAAGCAAAGAAGCTGAATTGCAACTCACCCCACTCAGGTCGCAGTTTTTCACAATGGATAAGTCTGAGTAACATCACTATTGTAAGCCACTGAATGCACTAAAAACACACTCTTATGCTAAATACACAGCCATGAAATTAATTGTTTAACACAATTAAAAACATGCACTGTGAGGTTTTATTAACTAGTAGAAAGACATACACACAAAACAGATGAATAAGAACCCAAAAATAAACAGACAATCGAGTCACACACTTAACAACTCTGCTGACATATGAACTGAAATCTGAATTAAATTAGTCAAAGCCTTATGCTGTTCATGTGTGTGGCTGTGTTTTTGTCGCTGTCGGCATCATAAGTGCACAAGTGTAGGCAAAACGTGATCGGCACTGAATCGGTTATAAGAGACTGATTGGTCAATCACTGGTCACAGCCGGAAAGAATAATATAGAGATTATTGTAAAATGCAGTAAAGAGGATATTATACGCATTATTAAAGCTAAAATGAAGGATAAATGGGCACAGAACAGTTTTGAAGACAGTTTTATAATATTAAAAGTAAACTGGGAAATTAATTCAAAAGAAGGACCATACCATGACGGCCAGCCAGTTCTCTGCACAGCTTCCAGAAATCGACAGAGCTATACATTATCTTAAATACATTATATCTACTGAGAATGCATAGCTATTTCAGACATCTTTACATCAGATCACATGTTCACAGACTAGGCCTGACAATTGGGAAGATCGTTCTAAATTAAAAATGGAAACAGGTCTAACTTTTAATGTAATACCATCACTGATTTGCTGAATTTAATATACTGGGGAGAAAATAACATAAAATGCTGCAAGCGCAAAGATTTGGGCACTTACAGTGGTGTGAGAAAGTGTTTGCCCCTTGCTTATTTCCTATTGTTTTGCATGTTTGTCACACTTAAGTGTTTCGGACATCAAACCAATTTAAATATTACTCAAAGACAGCACAAGTAAACACAAAATACAGTTTTTAAATGAAGGTGTTTATTATTAAGGGAGAAAACAATCCAAACCTACATGGTCCTGTCTGAAAAAGTGACACACAACTTAACTATGATTTATCACACCTGATTTCACTGTCTCTAGCCACACCCAGGCCTGATTATTGCCACACCTGTTCTCAATCAGGACATCACTTAAATAGGACCTGCCTGACAAAGTGAAGTACATCAAAACATCCTTAAAAGCTACACATCATGCCGAGATCCAAAGAAATTCAAGAACAATTGAGAAAGACAGTAATTGCGGATCAGTGCGGAAAGGGTTACAAAGCCATTTCTAAAGCTTTGGCACTCCAGCGAACCACAGTGAGAGCCATTATCCACAAATGGTGAAGACAGGAAACAGCGGTGAAACTTCCCAGGAGTGGCCGGCCGAACAAAATTACCCCAAGAGTGCAGCGACAACTCATCCAAAAGGTCACAAAAGACCCCACAACAACATCCAAAGAACAGCACGCCTCACTTGCCTCAGTTAAAGTCACATTTTATATTATGTTCTTCCAGCTGGTTAAATTCAGCAAATAAATACTGTGCATTAAACATTTGTAGAAATACGCCATACTATTGTTTCATGTACAGGTTAGGTAGCTTATTTACGCTTAGAAAATCAGCAAACGTTTGATAAGGAGTACCCAAACATGATATATATCATGTAATTTCAATCTAATTTGATTTCCTTCAAAATGTGAAATTAATCATTGTCTGGCTTGATAATATTTAGGACAATGAAGAATTACGTGTTCGACAGTTTCTTGATTATTACAGTATTCACAGTTGCCCTCAATATGTTTCCGCATTAAAACAAGCTGCTGTTTAACCCTGTATGTCCAGATCGCATTCTTGATAATATGGTCTCTTCCTGCTTACTTCGGTTTGTATGCCTGCCCTTTCCAACTTTACTTTTAATATTAAAAAATTGTCTTCCAATCTGTTTGAAATTTATCCTTCATTTTAGCTTTAATAATGCTTTTAATATCCTCTTTACTGCATTTTACATTAATCTCTATATTATTCTTTCCTGCCTATTTCTTATAGTGACATCTTGCAATTGAGAGTTCCAGTAATCATCTACCAAGCCTTGATCTCTGACGTATTCCGGTTATCTACGAAATGAGCAGAAGTTTCAGAAGCAAGCAAAAAATTGAAATGCGTGCTGAAAACAGTGATGTGAGCAAAAAAGTTAAACGCGCTGCCGCATTGGAAGCGTGCAGTTCTTGTTTTAGCTCAGTTTTCTTGATCTTGCACACTCGTTGTGCCTGACCTGCTCGATTTATTAAAGATAGTGATCTCACTCCATACAAAACATAATGGCTTTTCAAAGATGAAGCAAATAACCCCATTACAACGGAGCACATCAAGGTGTGAAAAATATTAGACTGTAAGCAAACAGCCCATTTTCACACTCATGTCGGATGTGGGTGAAGTGGTCTTTGCACATCTATTCAATCATTCACTTTCTTACTCCTTGTCAGGGTTGCGAGATAGCCAGTGCCTAGCAGGCGACACACGTCGCAAGACAGGAACAACCATAGACAGGGCGCCAGTCCATTGTAGGGCATACTCTCACACCCTCATACACTCACTAACACAGTAACGGCCCTTTAGAAACTCCACTTAATCTAACACACATGTCTTTCGACTGTGGGAGGAAACTGGAGTACCCAGAGTAAACCCACTCGGACATGCAGGTCACTCCATTTGGGATTGAACTCAGGACCTTCTTGCTGAGAGGCGACGGTGCTCCCCAACAAGCCACCGTGTCGCACATCTAACGAGGACGAATAACAAAGAAGCACAAAAGCACATTTGCTTTTCAAAATTTGTTGAAGAATATTCCTAAAATATGACCAACTTCTGTAAAAATTACTAAAATACAGGTACACTCCTTAGTAACTCTTCAGTCTTCTCTACATGATATGCCATGTCTATGTCATCAAGTTTTACCTGAGGTGTCAAAATCGTTATAGTAATCAGGGCAGTGTTGAGTTGCAGTGACTCCTGCCTCCAGGTCATCCCAGCACAGCCAGCCATCCCATGTACGATTACACATCAGTCCACCTGCACATCATTTATACACACAGTCAGAAAAATGATGTTGTTAATAATGATAATTAAAATTTTCATGCCACAAAAGATAAAATCCTTTGCAAATAATGACTACCTGCATTTAAATTACATTACTGTTTATTTGCTGAATGAAACATCTGGAAATGTTTGAGCATCATGTCAGTCAATATCGTGGAGTTGGCAGCCCTCCTGGGTCAGCAGCAAGGTGGATGTGGTGTGTCCCAGAATGCATTGCAGGTTTATTTTCAGTTTATAAATTGTTAGTTACGTGCTTTTAAGGGTATTTAAAGTGGCACAGGATTAAAACAGGTTTAGTAATGTGTTTTGCTTATGCAGGGTAACTTTTATGTTTAGGGGCGGTGACCTACCATAAAGCTGAAAACTAGGGATGCAATATCTGGCAACCGAAATTAAGTGAAAAGTGAAACCGAACAAGTGAAAAGAACGAATAATTAATACCGAACAATGACGCTTTGATGATGCGATAAAATCGCAACCAGTGTGGGCGTTGTTTGTAAATGCAGCAAACATGTATGAAAACAGGGTTCTACAGTGCGAGCGTTTTGTTCACATTTGCTAAATGATTTAATGTAATGTTAATGCACCATACCGAGTGGTCATCGGACCTGTCTCATTACCTACTGAGTGCCCTTGCTGTCTACTTCCAATATAAGGCGTTCTCTATGAGAGCTTTCCAAGCAACAGTGGAACCCTTAGACTGGTTACTGAGACAGTGTACCTGGTTACTGATTGCGTCACACCTGCTAGAATGCTAGAAAAGTTTTACAGGTTTGGATTCTAGTCCTTGACAATTTTAATCTTTCCTTGAGGTTTCTTTTTGAAGGAATATCGTAACACACAAATTTTTGACGAGTCGTGTGAAGAGAAACAGACAAAATGTAGACAGAAGCTACTATAAGAACATGTGGGAATATGGAAGCCCTTCTGTATTAGATCTGTGGTTTAGCACATGTAGCTGACAACTGGACACAGATGAATTGATTAAAACTAGCAAGAGTCAAAGAATTTTCATTACGGTGCATCCCTACTGACAATAGATTCTTTTATTGAGCTCCCTCTTAGCCAGCCACATCAAGCAGCCTAGGCACTTCTCAGCACTAATTTGAGAGCTCTTCCTCATGCTTTCGGGCTTTTTAAATAAAGCTTCATTATGAATAGTTTTCCTGGTCTGATTCTTCTTCTTTTATGCTACTTGTGGAATGGTCAGTAGTGGACGGTCCATTGGATATGCTTGCCGATGCAGCATTTTGATTTTGACCTCTTCGGCATGAAAGCTGTGAGAAAAGAAGGATTCCAGGACCACTGAAGCAGTGGAGAAGGTCACTGGGTACCGAGCTCTATGCCTGTCTGACTCCTCTGGGTGAAGCAAGCCAGCCAGCCAGCCCCGCTGCCAACAGCCACTGGAAGATGGACTGTGCGAGACTTTGGTTATGCGCTGCAGTGACAAGCCAGCAGAACCCTTTGACAGCACATTGGTGTTGACAGAGCAGAGCAGCCATGAAAGTATATCACTTGGGGATGACATCGTGATGACAGCAGCATGCAGTGGCAACTCGTTGACAGGCCAGCAGGCCGACACTCCAGCAGCACACCAGCATTTGGATCATGCCCACTGCGCTATGCCAGAAGCAGTCCATGGGAGTGCCATGAGGTTCAGTTACCACTAGTGGCTCTTTGCCATTGTTTTGGCCAACTGTTCAACACATGCATCCAATAGCAAAGGCTTTGTAAATACTGGCATGGAAATGGTGAGAGAGTGAGCGCACTTGTGGCTTAGGACTGGAACGTTCCCAGTTCACGATCAGCGAGGGAGCTATGGCAGCACAGTGCCACAGAGTTGAACACAAAGCAGTCTCCGAAACTTTGGGAACACTTCGAACTTTTTACAGATGTTTACACTGTGAGTGAGGAGGACTATTCGAGGACTAACCAGGTACATCATAAAATCAATACAGGCTCAGTAATGCCAATCTGGCTTCAACACCCCGTCCTGCCCGCAGTCAAATGCCACTGATTGCCAATGAAAATATCAAAGAGACAGTAGTGGCTTCTGGCATCACTGAACCACGTTTGAGCTGTGAAGCACAATGCTAACACAGACGCTGTGTCATGGCGGCCGTGCACTGAGGCATACTTCCAGGTTGGAAGCACCGTAGGACTCTGAAGGCTTATAAATCACAGTGAAACTACCTTCGGGAGTGAGGTGGCATTTTGTACCACTGCTGGGAGAAACTACACAGGGTGCATTGTGGCAATTTGTGGAGCTGCATCAACTACAATGTGCAATGTGCTCGGGGCAGTGCACGGTCCAGCAAGAGTCAGACATTTCTGTGTATCAAAAACACTCCACTGTGTTCATCAGTGGTTTCTAGGGGCTGCTTACAATATGTAGCGAGACCTCCTTTGGCAGTAAGACAGCATCAATTTTTTCATTAAAGTCAACTCAGATCCCTTGTATTCTTGCTTTTGGAATTTGCCTCCCTCTTGTGTGTATACTTTAAATAAGGGCGGTGGCTGTGCATGACAGTTCATCCATAGCTACTGAAGGATAATGTGCTTGTTGAAGATAGCCAGCCACACAATGGAAAACTGCTGAAAGTCCTTACACTCGTCAAACGCACAATGATACTCAAATGACCAAATTGTTGTTCGTATGTAAAAATTACACAATACATGTAAGCCTTCAGTTATTTTTTACTATTGATTGCTATGTTTCTTTGATTTCTGATCTCTGTGATTTCTGAACTCTCTGTTCTTAAACTGTCCTCACAGGATGTATGCGGATACAGTGGTACCTCGATTCTCGACCACCTAGGAACTTGTCGAATTTGGTGCCTGACTCATTTTGACTAGAAAAATGTGTCTCAGTTCTCGTTGCATTTGCCTAAACTTGTATGAGTCGAGCTGCGCGACTTATTTCAGCTGAAACTCAATTCGCGATTCATGATTCACGATTCACTATTCAGTACAAAGTGATTCAGTGATTCAGGTTCAAACTAGCCCTCAGAGAAGAACTCTGTTGGATTTATCATGTTTTTCTTTATTTTCACATCTATAGTACTGTATTCTTGTTGCAAATAAGTCTTCATGGATCCTTAAAAGGTTGGTTTATAAGAGCCAACCAAAAGCAAAACAGGACATTACATGACATTTCATTACATGAGATTTTTCAACACTAAAAAGTAAAATAAGCTTTGTGTTAATGATTTTGGGCAACCATAGGTTAAGTGTTTTAAACATTAACATTACTTACCATTACTTATCATAATATCCTTTCCATATATCTGCAATGATACAGTATAGACCACTTTACCAAACAATCATTAAACTCCTCAGTTTAAAATTTTTGAAAAGTTATGATGGATTTGTCGGAACATATCCAGTTCGTAAATCAGGGAGCACCTGTACAATACAACTCCATTATTGCATATAATGCCTTATACCGTGTGAATTTTCTGGGGGTCTGGAACAGATTAATTCAATTTACATTATTCCTTATGGTCACTCGGCGGCGACCATCCGCTATGTGATGCGTCCCCAGGTTGCGGATTGGGGAATGGCCTTCAGATATGAAGGTTAGGCATGAATAACCAATAAACGCCCGCGGACAGCCTGGCGGTAACGCTATCAGGACATGATGGGAGTAGGGCCAGCAACCTTACTACCTACAAAATGTCACAAAAGTCCTATGACGGTGTTATCGGGCGGAATGTCGGCGCCATAAAACCGGCAAATTGCTAAACGCTGCCTTGCGTGCTTTTGAGCAAAAGGCTAGGGCCACCGCTTACAACTGATGGTTGTCGTCAGGAAGGGCATCCGGATGGAAAACTCTGCCCCAACATTATTCAATGTCGTCACAAATCAACACAATCTGGCGTCGAAAACTGGCGACAACGAAGCAACGTCCTACCCCGGAACCGGGAAAACGGACGATAAACGAGGATTGATTGATTGATTGACATTATTCCTTATGGGAAAAATTTGCTCGGTCCTCGTCATTTTTGGTTCTCGACAAGCCTTCTGGAACAAATTAACCGTGATTAACCGAGAACCGAGATACCACTGTATATTCAAACCGTTTCATCTACAGTTACATATTACCGTGATGTTTCACTGACAAATTGTGCATTCCCTACCTATTCGATTGTGATTGGTGTCCTTTGTGATCTTCTGGTAGCACTCAAATTGGGCCGTCACAATCTTGTTGCGGGTGAAATCCATAACGGCTCCATTCGTTTGTGTATCGTTTTCTGATGCCTGTATGTCACAGTTATGCATTTATAAAGAACATAAAATATACAAACTGTTCTAGCAATATTTGCATAAACCCCTAGCTATCTAAGGAGAGTGATTAAAACACACAAAATGCTTCTTTGCATCACATACCTCACAGACTGTGATCATTAACAGGACCGAGGTTATCCAACACCCAAACATGGTTCTTCTGCTTTCTGGTTTATTATCAGAGCAATCCCTCAAGTGGTACTGGAAATGACAGAATACAACTTAAAATTTATTGACATCATGAACTGTGTTTCATTTGAAAATGACCTATACCTTGCAGAAATAAAAGCACAACAGATGGCAGCGATGGCTATTTAGTAAAAATATTGTACTATTGACCACAAGGTTAAATGTTCAAGACACTTAACACTCAGCTGCTTAGATTATATCTGGAATTACTCTTACAATTATAAGTAAATATAAATTATGTCAATTCACTGTACTTCTTCAGCACTAGTGGCACAGTAGTGATCTGTGCCACTAGTAGTGCCAGTAGTGCTGTAAATAACTTAGCATAGCTCTATCATCATATTGTAGCATTTATCTGTACATAATACTGTATTATATGTAATGTATTCATAATTTATTCATACTCTGCACAATGACAAAGTTGAATCTAATCTAATCTAAACATGAAATTACATTCTTGGCTTAAAGCTACCACAGAATTTGCTAGCTAACAATATACAGTGGTCCTTGAAAGTTGGTGGACACTTTTGGATTTCTATATTTCTGAATGAATTTGACTTAAAACCATCAGGTTTTCACACGAGTCTATGGAAACTAACCACATGGGAACAAAGTAACCCAGTAAGACCTGGCAAACGTGTTACACTCTCAAATTACGTTTGTGCACAAAACCACCATGGGTATATAATTCTCTTATAAATCCAGTTACTGAGCTAAAATCCAGCTCTCTTTATTCTTAATCTGATTACTTGTTCAGAGAATGCTGTTTTCATGACCACCTGAATAATCAAATAACTTCAGAAATCCGACTATGATCAGATAATTAAAAGCATTTAAACGCACCAACTGTTTGAATGTCCCAACATGTCTAAGTTTCTGCAGGCCCCAGGTAACTCACTTATCTAGCCCTGTACCATCACAAAGAGCAATGAAAATAGTTTCAAATGCTGTAAGTTCTGGTACATTCACACTCATCGATCAGTTTATTAGGTTCACCTTCTTCTGTCATTGCATATAGATGCAATCTAGTCCTTTTATTCCACTTCTCTCTCTTCTCTAACGACTCTGTTCTGAAAATGATCCACCACCCAAATAGTACCTGATCTTTGGTGGTCCTGACCATTAGTGATCAGAGTAAAGGGGAACAGAAGGACTACATTCTGTAATTGTGGAACTACACAATGCATCTACATGGTAAGTGGAGCTGATAAAATGGACAGTGAGTGTAGAAAATGAGGTGTACCTAATAAAGTGATTGGTGACTGTATATGGAACATTCAAAACTCTGGGTGATAGAGAGATTCTGAAAACATATTTGGTTTCAGCATGCAAAAAAAGAAAACATAAGAAACTGCATGTGACAAAATCTTTGTTAACCAATGTAATCATAATCAGAACTAGAAAACTTTATTTGTCAAGAAAAGCAGGAAAATATACATGCAAAAAGATTATAGCGAAATGTGTGTTGAGACAAATTTCCACAGTCGTGTACATTGAGGACAAATTCCAAGTATACAGTAAAAATTAACTGCAAATTCTAAAGTTTGAATTAATTAGGAGCCATGAATAACCAGGATATGATTTATATTTATATTTACATTATGCACAACACACCCACAAGTCCGACCAGTGCTTTTTGTAATGCACAGGTGTAGGGAATGAAATGTGAGTCAGCACAACTAAAGTGGTCAAGCTAAAACCAGTGGCTTCAGTGATAAAGCTCGACAGAATTTGTGTCCTTGTCTGAGGACTTAGAGCTCTTGTACTCTTGTACTGCAGTGAGAGTGCAGCCGCTGGAAGCTGCTGCAATGTGTACAGGAAGATAAGGGGTCAGTCATGATTTTCCACCCCTCTGTTGTACCCCAGCAGAGTGGGTCTGTAAAAGGGGGGCATAGACAGCCCATGATTTTCTTTGCACACTGTACAATGGAGCTTAGTTTTTAGATGCAATGTAAAGTGCGACAACGCAGAACAAGACAGGATCGAAGACTTAAAAGGTGGTGACTACACAACGCAAAAGTCGTGAAATTTTGGCGAAGCGACTAAATCACAACAACACACATAGCTGTACCGACAAGACAGGTTGATCATTATTATTATTAGGGAGTTTTATTATTAGGTTGATTGTCTGTATTAGCTATACAAATCTGTATAAGAGAGTCTGAGATTTAGCACTTTGGGAAGTCAGAATTCAGTGCGATCCGAGGCAGCAAGCGAATTTTCAAAGAGGCAAAATTGGGGGTGCCTGAAAGAGAGATGCACCAGTCATACAAACTGGAAAATATTTACATTTCAGATGGAACAGTCTCAAAAGTCATTTCAGCAAACAGACAGCATCAAACAGCATCAGCAAAGAGGAAAACTTACTGACAGGGCTATACAAACACTTTTCAGGACACTACAAGATACTAAATGCCACTAAAGTACAGCCACAAAAACAAAACCCTATGAGGAGAATGCATAAAGAGACAGCCTGGGGTTGACTGAACCCCTAAGGGACACCTCTTTCCAGGACCTCTTTCCTGTTGATAATATTCCAGGATGAGAAGGCTCACATACTGTGCATAATGCTTACATATACATTTAGGCATTTAGCAGATGTCTTTATCCAGAGCAACTTAAAATTGATACATTCTTACAATCTAAGCACTTGTGGGTTAAGGACCTTGCTCAAGGACCAAACAGTGGCAGCTTTGGGATTTAAACCCTGGACGTTCTGGTCCGTAGTCCACTACCTGAACTGCTAAACCACCACAATCTCTTAACTGTACATACAGTACATACTGTTTAAAGTCCTGAAGAGAAGAATACAGCAGGAAGGCTGCCAACACTGATGGAATACCTGGGAGGGTGTTAAAATCATGTGCTGTTTTCCGGTGTTTACCTCCATTTTTCAACCTTTCTCTGGCCCACTCTGTTGTTCCTATATGCCTCAAAATGACCACAGTCCTTCCTGTTCCAAAAAACACCAACCCAGCCTGCCCAAATGGCTACCGCCCAATTGCTCTGGCCTCTGTTGTAATGAAGTGCTTTGACACTTCATGACTCATTAAAGACTTCATCTGTTCATCCCTGCCCTGCTCATTATATCCTCTTTTTTTCACCTACCGCAATAACAGGAGTACTGATGACGCCATGTCATGTCCTCCATACCACTCTCTCCCACCTGGACAATGTAAAAGGGAATTATGCACCCCTGCTGTTGAATTCAGTTTGGGATTCAACACAATTCTTCTCTCTACACCGGTCACCAAGCTCATGGACCTGGAACTAACCTACTCACTGTGTTTCAGAGCTTCCTGTCGAGTGGTAAAGATGGGTAAATTCACAGCCAGTCCCTTAACTTTCAATACCAGTGCCCCCCAAGGCTGCATCCTAAGTCCACTGCTATACTCCATGTACACTCATGACTGCACAGGCCCTCAGCTCTAACACCAGATCTGGAGATGACACAGTCATGGTAGATGTAATCTGAAATAATGACGAGATGTCCTACTTGGATGAGGTGGAGCTACTGTCATCGTGGAGTGATGCCAACAGCTTGGAGATGAATGTCTCCAAGAACAAGGAGATAGTTGTGGATTTCAGGAGGGAGAGGCTGTGTACCCACCACTAAGGATTAGGGCTGGGGCGACGCGTCGACGTAATCGACGTAATCGATTAGGAAAATACGTCGATTTGGAAAACTTGCGTCGATGCGTCGCAAAAATGGCTGCGCCTAGTGAAAGCATGGATTTATCCGGAGTGCATGTGGCAGCTGCAAAAATTCGCCCGCGTGCAATTAAAGTGTGGGAATACTTCACACAGAAAAACACAACGTGGTGCTCTGTCTGATTTGCAAAGTGGAGGATGGCTTATCACAACAGTACAACTGCTATGCACGAGCACTTGAAGCGCAAACATCCCGGCGCGCTTTGTCACACGGCAGCAAGACAGCACCGTAAGTTCAGTTTATCCGTTTTTTTCTTATATTAGCATATTATTCTAAAACTATTAACAAGTGTTTCTGTAAGCAGTAGTCACTTCAACAGTTGCATTAGTAAACCGCTTCTTCATCGTACAGTGTAGATGCATGCAGCTTTTCTTAATATCGTACACATACAGTACGTAGCTGGTCCTCATTGTAGCTCCTTATAAATCTGAATCACAGCTCCCGAACAACATATAGTCCCAAAAATGTCCGATTTTTTTTCTGGGAGGTTTGTTGCCTCATTGATTTATTTATTTTGTTTTAAATGTTTTGCACTTTATTTCTTTTACTTTAATTATTTAATCTCTCATGGATGAGATTTTATGTTTCACTGTAAAGTTGTTAACAAGGAAGCATTTTTTTGTTACATAATAGTGCCCTTAAGAGCACATACTATGTGTTAAGAAAGACGATTAGAGAAAATATTGCAATATTAAAGAATTTAAAAAAATTATTTTGGAGAAATTATTTTAATTTCCAACACACATTAGTGTAATAGTTGTTAGATTAATCGACTAATCGAAAAAAGAATCGTTAGATTAATCGATAAAAAAATTAATCGTTAGGTGCAGCACTACTAAGGATCACCACCTTTGATGAAAAAGGCACGGAAGCGCCTGTATCTATCGGTTTGTTTAGTGAGGTCCTCAGATTGGCCCTGTCAGGGCTCATCGAGGGCCTTGGCAGAGCACTGAGAATCAAACCTGACTATCTTAAAAAAAAAAACATTATTAGCCTCCTCTCCTCCACGAACTGAAGCCCCTGGGGGCCGAGGCCTGATGCCAGGCAGAGGGCAGCTTCCTCCAAGGGCCCCTGCCTGCCTGAATGGTCACCTCTGCCGTGGAAAAAAGCACACATGACCTCTTTTAGCAAGGGTACCTGCTGCCCCCAGTTGGGCAGCATCCCTGAACCTCCCCATCGCCCCCATGGTGGGGTAATGTCTGGATGCAAATAGGGGCGCCCTACGCCGATGCTTTTTACTCCACCTTCCGGTCTTGATGCATCCCCGCGATCGATCATCTTAGCGGTGGATCACTTGGTGGTGGCCTAGCGGTTAAGGTACTGGACTATGGATCAGAAGGTTCAGGGTTCAAAACCCACATCTGCCAGGCTGCCTGTTGGGTCCTTGAGCAAAGCCCTTAACCCACAATTGCTTGGATTGCAAGACTGTATCAATTGTAAGTCGCTCTGGATAAGGGTGTCTGCTAAATGACGTAAATGTAATGTAAATGATCTCTAATGCACTGCAGAAAACCTTCCTCATTGCAACTTCTGGGTCTGTTCTATCCGGGAGCATCAATGTCTGGTACAGGACAAGAAAGCCCTCCACAGAGTGATCCAATGAGCAGAGCAGATCATCAGGACAGTGCTGCCTGGTCTACAGGACATCATCAGCAAATCGGATCATCAAGGCCATTCACCATCCTAACCATTATCTTTTACAGTGGTTACACTCTGGGAAATGCCTCCATTCCATTAGGGCCGAGACTGAAAGACTACGCATGAGCTTCTTTCCACAGGCCATACAAAGTCAAAGTCAAAGTTGGGTTTTATTGTCATTTCAACCATATACACAGTACACAGTGAAACGAAACAACGTTCCTCCAGGACCTACAGGTGCTACATAGTGACACAAGACTACTAGGACAGCACAATACTAATACTACAAAAAACACTACTTACATGTGCAATTTAGTGCAGACAGTACAAGAATGCAACAAGATAAAATAATACAGGACAAAAACGGACTTTAAACAGGTACTAATACCCCAATAACATACATCAAACACACACCATCACACTTGCAGATTTGCACATGTACAGGACTTAAAAAGATGTGAAAAAGTGTTTGCCCCCTTCCTGATTTCCTATTTTTTTTGCATGTTTGTCACACTTAAGTGTTTCAGAAAATCAAACCAATTTAAATATTAGTCAAAGACAACACAATTAAACATAAAATACAGGTTTTAAGGTTATGAAGGTGTCTGTTATTAAGGGAGAGAAAAAAAATCCAAACCTACATGGCCTGTGTGGAAAAGTGATTGCCCATCCTTAAAACATACCTTAACTATGTTTTATCACACCTGAGTTCACTGTCTCTAGCCACACCCAGGCCTGATTATTGCCACACCTGTTCTCAATCAGGACATTACTTAAATAGGACCTGCCTGACAAAGTGAAGTACACAGAAAGATCCTTAAATGCTACACATCATGCCGAGATCCAAAGAAATTCAGAAACAACTGAGAAATAAAGTAATTGAGATCTATCAGTGTGGAAAGGGTTATAAAGCCATTTCTAAAGCTTTGGGCCATCTGTTCGTGACCTCAAGCTGAAACGAACTTGGGTTCTGCAGCAGTATAGATAACCTTGATGTTTTCCTGCAAAGTGATTCGATTTCAGATCACTATCTTTTAGTATTTGAGCTATCTCTAATGAATAAAATCCTTCTGCCTCGTTATCACACCAAGTGCACTATCACATCTGCTACTCCAGCTGCGTTTATTAAAAACCTAATTTAATTATTGATTTAACCTAATTTAGAAAAATAATAATAATCCAAGATTTCTCTTTAATACAGTCTCCAAATTAACAAAAAACCATACAGAAAGTTTAATGAGCTGTAAATCAAGATTAGAGTCTTTTACCCCAATTACTAATACTGAACTATCCACACTGATCAGCTCGTCTAAGTCAACAACATGTTTATTAGATCCAATTCCTACACGTTTACTCAAACAAGTAATACCTAGTATTATAGAACCAGTGTTAGTTATTTTAAATTCATCCCTTACCTC
>JAJAGP010001256.1:63434-85934 GCA_025084515.1 Ancistrus triradiatus
GTCATCAGCTCCAGCCCCATCATACGCGGGCCACTTAATGCCGATGTGCATATTTTCACATTTCACATTATTCGAACTATGACTCCATGACTTTTGTTTCGTTCTTAGATTTATCATCTACGCCGCCCAAGGAGGTTGGGTCCCTTTTTGAGTCTTGGTCCTCCCAAGGTTTCTTCCTATAACACTCAGGGAGTTTTTCCTTGCCACTGTCGCCCTAGGCTTGCTCAATCTGGGACTGGATGTAGTTATTAGGAGATAATCTAAACTTGTAAAGTTGCTTTGAGACAATGCTCCACTGTAAAAAGCGCTATATGAATAGGTCTGACTTGACTTGACTTCCTGCCCCAACTGCTGGTGTGATGATCTAAGGAGCCATCGCATACTCAGTCACTCCAAGTAGTGATAAAAGGGACACTAACAACTCAGCTATATGTGTAGCCATGTGTTACCTCTCATGGCAGGGCTTCCATCTGGCATTTTTCAGCAAGATAATGCTTGCCCACACACAGCAAGAGTTTCCCAGCAATGTTACCACCAGATTGTAATACTTCCTTGGCCTGCTGCCAGATTTATCGCTAATTGAGCATTTATGGGATCAGCTGGTACATGAGCTTCGTCAACCTATGAGTGTGCATGATCTACAGGCCGCTGTAACATCTGTGGGCTAATGTGCCACAGGATACCATACAGAACCTATTTCCCAGCAATGGCCAGCCGTATCTCATTTTGTTTCCAGACTAGAGGTGGCCTAACAGGGTACTAAAGCCTCACAGTTTTTCTCAGTAAACTTATCCTTTCGCTCTAATACTGTAATCACTTTTATATATCATCATTACATTCACACATATAAACATTCATTCGACTCCAGCAACTCCTTTCTGTTGCATTACTTTTGTTTTTGTCAGTGAGTGTGTTCCAGAGTGATATGCTGAAGACCATGATGAGGTCCATGACTTCTCCAATCAACAGATTTACCTGCATTTTCTGATAAAGGAAAGCTATTCTCTTCAAGAAAACTGTTCTGGAGGGTGATTGTCCCATTTCAAGTGCTGTTAAATAATTGTTCCCAGAAATATGGCATGCTCTGTCCTGTTAACTGTGAAACCATCTATTTCCTGGGAAGGGATCGGGGTGGAGTTCTTCCCGAAATCATCATGATCAACTCCAGTCATTTGTGTATGGAGCGAGTTCCACACCGCTACTCCAGACAACATACAGGAGCGGGGATTGCATGCAGCCCTGTGAAACACCAGTATTGCGGTCAAGTGGGTTTGAAATGTAGACGCTCACTTTGAAACACTTCTTGCTATTGGATAAAAAGGCATGTATCCAGAGTCAGACTGAGACTGAATACTGAGCTGCGTCAATTTTATAATGTCCTTTAAGAATCCCTCTCAACTCCTTTTCTAATCATTGTGGTGGTGCAGTTGGTGTGCAGTCTTGATTTTCCTCGAGCAAAACAACAGTGTCCAGACGACCCATTGTTCAAGCCAGGAGTTCAGCAGCAGTACTGTTTTGAAGCCAAAGGCAAGTGGAAAGTATCCAAGCCTGCTGGACATAACAGTCCCGTCTACCAAGGGGACGCTGACCGCAACAAGGAAAGACTGAATGTCCTCAGACCTACACTACACGACTTACTTGTGCCCTGGTTGGCTGGGGAAAAAACAGACAAGGGTCACGTTTCCAAAAAGACATTACACACAGCGATGAACTTTGCCTCTAATGACCATAGATTACCATGAAGGTGAAAGGCTAGGATGTGTCTGGCAAATACATTATAGCTATTATAAGTAATCCTTCTGTCTAGTCGTAGTATGGCCAGATTTGTGTAAGACATCCTGACACTCCTGTGCATTGTGGTTTATCAGTTTGCCAGTCTCCAGATTATAGAGCCGCGCTCAGTGCGTTCTTGGCGTACGTCAGAAAACAGTTTGTTCTACACACGATTGTGGACAGAGATCTTTTTTCCTACATCACTGGGGAACTGAACTCTCAAACCACACGAAAAAAGTCCAGTGGTGGTGTACTAGTTATCCTATCATATTTATCCTGGTATGATGCGGTTCGGATTAAATTATGTATCACCCTAAAGTCTTCAGTTTAAAAAATGTTGGGGTCTACAGATAAAACAGATTTTTAGTGCTGGATTAAGTTGCACTGGGTGAAAGGCGAAGGTCGTATTTCGTTTTCCCAACCTTTGCATTAGCCTCAGTTATGCACTTTCTAACCGAAAACAGGTCATGTCAGATAACATTCGAGTTGTTATCACTTTACTATACCATGTCTTTTGAAGTTTGACAGAAGAAGGGCAAAAGTATCATCATCATCATCATTTGCTTCCAAAAGTAATGTTTCCTTAGTCTGACAAAGACCATAATATATTAATAATTAATAATACTTTAGGCTATATATAATTTAATCTTATATTTTACAAAATATATGATGAAATATAATATTATTTATTAATAATTATAATTATATTATATCTTGTATAATGAATGTACAGTGAATTACAAGCTAATCATTTTTTCCCCATTTTCTTCTTATTCTTGTATGATGGAGAAAAAAATCTTAATCCTGTCTGTCTCGTCTCGGTAACTTCCAGTCTTGGTCTTGACTACTGAACACTATTGTGGACTACTACAAGAGCTTTTGATGGTTCAGTTTATGATATTTATTTCAACTTTACAATGGGAATCCGCATACACATAAATACACATTCAGCAGAATCCGTATTATTAATTTTGAAATTAGTTTTTTCCCCAGGCAAGCAGTACGATACTCTCCCACAGATGTTGTTCATCCAGGCAGCAGCCAGCTGACTGAGCTGAGCAGCAGCATCCTCAGTCCACCAACTGACTATACATTGTTTTTTTGTTTTTCACTTTCACTACACTATTCAGTAAATTACACGCAATAAACACTTTCTTATAAAATAGGCTTTATGTTAGCGACATAACCCAACTGTTTTTTGCATGTTTATGGTAGGCTAGGCTATAATATTTACAGTATATCTAAACTCCTCAGTTTACGATACACTTACCTTGCGATAAGTTTATCAGAACGTAAGCCCATCGTAAATCAGAGAGCACATATAATTGAAAACAAGTTATAATCCTGGCTTTACTAAACTGTCACTCTGGTTTCCCTTTGGCTAGCTACAGTACTTTACTTTGTGAGTTTGCCATAATGGATTTTACTACAAAAATCAGCATTTATTTTGGAAAACACATTTACTGTACTGCACTACTGATGAGAGCAAAAAAGAATGGATTTTTCACCCAGAGTATTTAATGTATTTCAAAATGAAAGGTTTAAAACAGATCTACACGCTGTTATTTTTACATTTAAAACAGAACCACTGTGAAAGGGCACAAGGGGCCAACTCACAGCTCCAGAGATCAGACTCCATCTTCCATGTCTTCCCCGTTTCTGTGTGGGTTTACTGGTGTTTTCCTCCCACATTCCAGACATGTGCTGGTTAATTGGTTTCTGTAAATTGGCCCAGTATGAATGTGTCTGACTAGTACTAGTAAATAAATAAAAAAAATAACTAGATAAAAGAACGTGAAATGCACACCACTTGCAAGAATTATTTGGCTATAAGAGTTTTTGTTACATTTTGTTACAAGATTTCTAAAGGTAAAGATCTTATTAATCATGAGAAGAAAGTACAAGACTTAATAAGAATACGGATTTATATCAGTAAGAGTGAATGGAAGTTTTTTTTGTTCTATTAAGCAGATGAATTTCAGCCTCTTGCCCAGGACATTTAAAAACCACAGGTTTGAGGAAATTCAGCGTAGTTTTATAGCACATTTTAACTAGCACAAAGCATCTCAAACATGCTTGCAGCTTTGTTGTTGTTTTCCTTTTTTAATCAGTATCTGTCAGTCTAGCCGTGGCCAAGTGGACGAGACGCCACGTGATTCTTTTGTTTGACTTACAAGCATTTCCTGCTCGGAACAGGGAACAAAACCACATGATTTGGCTCATGTGGAAAATGATCCATCTGCTATGTTACCTTTGTTTAATGGTAAGGAACATGCCTTTAAAAGGTCCAGACAGGCATGCTGAATTAATAAGAGTGCTTTTCATCTTAACATTCATTTGACCTGAAACGCATTTTATCAAGAAATAGCACTCCATTTTTCCCCATCATTTAACAAATTAAAGACCTGGTTTTAATTAATTCTGGTTTAGATCTAGATTACTTAAGAAATTTTCAGTAAAGTTTTAACAAATAGCCAGATATATAACCAAGCACACATTTTTGGATCATATGTGGCATTTGGTTTTGAGCTGCTAATAATAAGCCCTGAAAGCCACATGTGATGTCCGTTCTTTTAAGCCTTCCTTCCTGCTTTCCTTCCCTCATGCCTTTCTCAGAATCACTTGCTGAGACCTGGAGAGGAGCATCCACACTAACAAAACAGTATATGATCTAATTTGAGGACTTTTATTGGCTTGCTCTGGGCCTTTTGTTCCATGTTTTTGAAAACAGTGTGCTCTAGAGCTGTAACAATATATCGCTGGGACACCACATCATGACCAAGTAAATGTGAAACTGCAATTCAAGAGCAAACGTACCAGGTCAAAAGATCATTTCCCCTTTTTAATAAAGTGCAAAAGGCTAGTCTTCAGAAAGGGAAGGGCCGAGAATATCGGGTTCAAAATCTTTCTGTTTTTTCTCGATTCTGTTCACTGAATGATTCACTTCATTCATCCTGATTAATTTATATAGCAGTTGAAAAGTACAGACAGATAACTTAAGGGGAAAAGAAACATAAAGTGTATTGGTTTTATCAAGAGCCACCCGAACAGCTTCGGCACACCTTCACAATGTTCTACAAGAATGATTTAGAAAACAAAAGTCCAATAACTTCCACATGTGTAAACTAGGAGTCTTCTTCTAATGATTGAAAATTTAATTTAAATTTGAAAAAAAAATTGCCAAATATTTAGGCATAAAGAATATCCTTTATTTTTTATTTTTCAAATTCAAATGTAGCATAATCATTTTTACTTAAAGCTTTTTTCTTCCCATTTCAAATCTATTATAAGTTAAAAGCTTAACGTGGCTTACTACAAAAGCAGTGACCAAAGAACACCAAACTTCTCTCAATTACTACTGGTTTTAACGGGGTGGTACGTATGGCAGGAAAGGAGACGAGTGCAGGTGAGTCATAGTATAAGTAAGAATATTTATTAAAGCTAAAAAGCCTAACCAAAACATGAACATAAACACGAGCTTGAACATAAACATGAGCTTACTGCGACGACACGAAGCGCTAAAGAAACCCGGAGCATAATCACGAGAGAATGGGACAAATCCATACAGTGGCAGAAACACGGAGACACAGAGAATCCAAACAATCCAAAACAACCAGCGCTATGCATGCGCTAGAGACCCGCTTAAATACAGTCCATAAAAGCTGATGCTCGTGCTAGCTTATTCGTGTGCTCTCCAGTCCGGTGGAGCAGCACGAAGGGTAAAGTCCAGATCGCCCCTAGTGGCGGGGAGAGGCGAAACGATTAGTCCAAGTCGAAGCCAGGACTCCAAACAATGCCCCCCCTACCCAGGCACCCTACCAAGTCCGGGGGTTTCCTTTCTGAGCAACACCCAGGAGGGTCCCAGTGGCCACTGTACCTGACATGGGTGGGTGGTGGTTGGTCGGAAGGAGGGCACGGACCCGAGGAGACCTCACAGGCGTGGATGCCTCAAGGCAGGACCACCGGTCTCTGGCCAGGCCTCACTGGTGTAAACAGCCTCTGGGCAGACCTCACTGATGCAGACGGTCTTTGGGCAGGCCTCACAGGAGCAAACATCCTCATAGTAGGCCTCACTGGTGCAAACGGCCTTCTGGTAGACCTCACTTGAGCAGATGGCCTCCTGGTAGGTCTCAATGGAGCAGACGGCCTATGAGCAGGCCTCAATGGAGCAGATGGCCTCTGAGCGGGCCTCACTGGTGCAAACGGCCACCTGGTAGACCTCACTGGAACAAACGAACTTGGCGCAGGCCTCAGGAACAGACGTCGAGGCCATGGGTATGGGCGCTGACATCCTCGGTGCTGGCACTGGCGCTGACGTTCTCGGCGCTGGTACTGGCGCTGACGCCCTCGGCGCTGGCACTGGCGCTGAGTCCTCGATGCTGGCACTGGCGCTGACATCCTCGGCGCTGGCACTAGCACTGACATCCTCGGCACTGGCACTAATGTCCTTATCGCAGGTGTGGGTGCTGACATCCTTGGTGGTGGTACGGGCAACAATGTCCTTGACGCAGGTGCAGGTGATAACATCCTTGGCGCTGGCACTGGCGCTGACATCCTTGGTGCTGGCACTGGCACTAATGTCCTAGATGCCTGCACTGGTGCTGACATCCTCGGCGCTGGCACTGACGCAAATGCGAGCACTGGTGCTGACATTCTCTGTGTAAATGTCCTTGGTGTTGGAATCGGCACAACAGGCTCAAACGTGTTGGTTAGAGACATTGCAGGCTCAGGTATGGAACTAATGTGCTCAGGTACAAGGCTAGTCGACGCTAACAGCTCAGGTACAGGGTTAGTCGACTTTAAAAGTTCAGGTACGGAGCTAATGTGCTCAGGAATGGAGTTAGTCGACACTAACGGCTCAAGTTCGGAGCTAGCGTGCTCAAGTACAGAGCTAGTCGACACTAATGGTTCAGGTAAGATGCTAATCGACACTGACGGCTCGGGTTCGGAGCTAACGTGCTCAAGTACAGAGCTAGTCGACACTAATGGTTCAGGTAAGGAGCTTCTCGACACTGATGGCTCCGGTACGGAGCTAACGTGCTCAAGTATGGAGCTAGCCGATGCTGATGGGTCAGGTAAGGAGCTAACATGCTCAAATACAGGATTAGTCAACGCAACCGGCTCAGGTACTGAGCTACGGGATGCTAACTGCTCATCAACAGCGCTAACAGGGCTAAAAAACTCAAATATACTATGGGGTGTTGGTTTGTACTTGGCCAACCCTTTTCTACAACTGGTGAAATGGGAATCCAGCAGTTCATGGTCCAAACACGGTAACTGGTCATAGGGAGTACCAAAACCAAACTCAAGGCTCTCAAAAAACTCCCTCACAGTTCCAGCCTTGAGTAACGGCCAGAGCTTGGTGGCCCAACACAGTGCCCTACCCGAGAGGAGAGAGAAGGTAAACACTACCCGTTCATATTCCGACGGAAAAAGAAAAAACTCAAAATAACAGGTAAAATGGCCTAAGAATAACCAAAGATTGGCCAGATTACCATCGAACCGATCGGACAAGCGTAGAAAACTTGCCATCTCCAACCTGCCATCTCCATTCTCTGGTGGGTTGTTATGTAATGGGGCAGTATGTATGACAAGAAAGGAGATGAGTGCAGGTGAGCCATAGTATAAGTAAAAATATTAAAGCTAAAGAGCCTAACCAAAACAAGAACATGAACATGAGCTTATCGCGACAATGTGAACCACTAGAGAAACCCGGAGTGTAATCACGGGAGAATGGGACAAATCCATACAGCGAAGATGACACGGAGACTCCAAACAATCCAAACGAGCATCAGCTTCTTCGCGTGGTCTCCAGTCTGGTAGAGCAGCACGAAGGGTAAGGGTAATCGCCCCTAGTGGTGAGGAGAGGCGAAACAAAGGGGATTCTGGCACAGTTCGTGATACTGGTCATAAGTAATCTTTACTGCTAAAATGATGAACATGTTGTCCAAAGGAAAAGTAATAATTTTTACGTTAAGCTCTTTACTTATCATAGGTTTAAACGGGAAGAAAAAGCTTGACATAAAATTATGGCTTTCCTTTTGGATCACAGGTTCGTCATATCAGCAGTAAAAAGTAATTATCACCAGCAGTGATTGAGAGAAATTTGGTTTTCCTATGTCCTATTTCCTGTTTTAGCACATTAAACCACATTAAGCTTTCATGTGGATATTACTTTGACATGTACCACCTACCTAAACTTTATTGCAGACCAAGTACGCCCCTTCTTGGCAACAGTAATTCCTAATGGCAGTGGTTTCTTTGAGCAGGATACTGCACCCTGCCACACTGCAAAAAGTTGTTCAGGAATGGTTTGAGAAACCTGACAAAGAGTTCAAGGTGTTGACTTGGCCTCCAAATTCCCCAGATCTCAATCCAAGATCATCAGATTGCACCTCATAACTTACAGGACATAAAGCATCTGCTGTTAAAATCTTGGTGCCAGATAGCACAGGACAACTTCTGAGATCTGACGGAGTTCATGCTTCTATGGGTCAGAGCCTTGGGAGACCTACATAACTTTAGACAGGTGCTTTTAATGTTATGGCTGATTGGTGTATATGCTTATATGGTTTATAGGGCCACACAACATCACAGTTCTTCTATTATACTTAACAGTTGGGATTAGGTTACTTTCTCTATAAACCGGTTGTTGAGGTGGATAAATCAGAGCTTAATGTGCTATTAACCTTATACATGGTACTTTTAAAATGAAAAGATAATAAAAACAGAGAAAAACTACAGGGAAAAAAGATACTAATATACAGTGGGCAAAAAAGTATTTAGTCAGTCACTGATTATGCAAGTTCTCCAACTTAGAAAGATGAGAGAGGTCTGGAATTTTTATCATAGGTACACTGCAACTATGAGAGACACAATGACAAAGAAAAATCCAGGAAATCACATTGTTGGATTTTTAAATAAATTAATTGTAAATCATGGTCACCCACAAACAAGCAAGATTTCTGGCTCTCGTAGTTGAAGTGTACCTATGATGAAAATTACAGACCTCTCTCATCTTTCTAAGTCGGAGAACTTACACAATCAGTGACTGACTAAATACTTTTTTGCCCCACTGTACAAGGTATGCAGTTTCAGGCAGTTCCACTATTGCCAATTACTGCAACAGAGTTTCAACTGTACAGTAACCAAAGAGAGAACTCTCCCCAGTAATTTTCCCCTTAAGGTGAATCTACAATAGGCAAGCAGGTTGGTGTGAATAATTCAACTGTGGTAGCAATTGTAAGAAAATGGAAGACATACAAGACCATTGATAATCTCCCTCGATCTGGGGCCCCACGCAAGATCTCATCCCGTGGGGTCAAAATGATCATGAGAACGATGAGCAAAAATCCCGCACGGAGGGACCTGATGAATGACTTGCAGAGAGCTGGGACCAAAGTAACAAAGGTTACCATCAGTACGCCGAGAGGGACTCAGATCCTACGATGCCAGGCGTGTCCCCCTGCTTAAACCAGTACATGTCCAGGCCTGTCTGAAGTTTGCCAGAGAGCATATGGATGATCCAGAAAAGGATTGGGAGAATATCATGTGGTCAGATGAAACCAAAAAGGAACTTTTTGGGAAAAACTCAATTGGAGGAAAAAGGATGCTGAGTCGCATCCCAAGAACACCATATCAACTGTGAAGTATGGGGGTGGAAACATCATGCTTTGGGGCTGTTTTTCTGCAAAGGGGACAGGACAACTGATCCGTGTTAAGGGAAGAATGAACAAGGCCATGTATCGTGAGATTTTAAGCCAAAACCTCCTTCCATCATTGACGATGGAACGTGGCTGGGTCTTCCAGCATGATGATGATCCCAAACACACTGCTCGGGCAATGAAGGAGTGGCTCCGTAAAAAGCATTTCAAGGTCCTGGAGTGGTCTAGCCAGTCTCCAGACCTCAACCCCATAGAAAATTTGTGGAAGGAGTTGAAAATCAGTGTTGCCCCAAAAACATCACTGCTCTAGAGGAGATCTGCATGGAGGAATTGGTCAAAATACCAGCTACAGTGTGTGCAAACCTGGTGGAGACTTACAGGAAACGTTTGTCCTCTGTCATTGCCAACAAAGGTTATGTTACAAAGTATTGAGTAGAACTTTTGTTATTGACCAAATACTTATTTTCCACCATAGTTTACAATTAAATTCTTTAAAAATCCTACAATGTGATTTCCTGGATTTTTTTTTCTTATTTTGTCTCTCACAGAAGTGTACCTAAAAGTGCATAAAAGTGAAACATCCCACAAATCAACAGTAATTGTTATAAAGAATCATTATTATGGACAAATCGTATGGATTCATAATCTACTTATTGTTTATTACATAATAAGTATTCTCCATTAAAAACAATCACAGAAAGAAAAATATATCCATATCAACCTCCCCCTTTTAACCCACAAATGGTACTGGCCACCAGATTTTGTCAAAATCCCCTTATAAATGTATCCCAGTGCATTTATCCAGGTTTGGCTTAGGAAGTCATATTACCACATGTATATAAGTTGTTTCTCTTAAATCAACCATCTTAATTCTATTCTTTAACCAATATGAATCACATAGACAACAATTTAATACCACACTTAGACAGACAAGGTAAACGATGTATCATTGTCCTTTGCCCCTACAGCATTTGTTTGACCAGAACAATATTCACAGTAAGATGGAAGTGTGCCGGCAACTACTCAATTATTCTGGCACCATCCTTTCCTTTTAACTACAAACGTTAGTAAAATCTCTGTCTTTGTCTCATCTGACCATGGAAACCAGACGCTGACCAAAAAGCATCTAGAACTTTTGGCACTTTCTGGTTACGCAAAAGAAAGTATTTATGTGGAACAACGTCCAAATACTTTGTTGGCATGGAGATGCTTCTAATAGTAAACTTAGATATCCCAGAATGCTACCATCTTCTGTAAATCCTTCACAGGGAAATGTTTTACCTCTCTAACCATTCTTCTCACTGTGTGTGTATAGGGACAAACTACACTCAGACCTTTTCCCATCAGGGTTCAGTCTAGCTCAGTTTGTTTACAGTAGATACAAGAATGGTCGGGCATACAGCTGATTTGTGACAGTGCACTTTCGTTTCATTGAATTGTGTGTGGTGTGTTGGGACTGTTTATCCCATCTCTGTGAAGTTGCCACTGTTGCATCCTTGAGCAAGGCCCTTAACCCACAACTACTTGAATTGTAAGATTGTGTAAGCTGTAAGTCGCTCTGAGTAAGGGCGTTCGCTAAATGCTGTAAATGTAAATGTGTATTCAAAGTGTCCTGAACACTCTAATGAATACAGAAAAAAACTGAAGAACAAATAGGAATATTATTATATATATTATTTACGACATACAGAAGGTCACATTGACACTTGAGGTTAGAAACTAGGCATACATACATAGATCGGGCCAATTATTACGTCAATTAAACTAATGCATGTCTTTGGACTGTGGGAGGAAACCCATGCAGACATGGGGAGAACATGCAAACTCCACAATGCAGAGACCAAAGTAAGTGTCGAATCAGGGACACTGGAGCTGTAGGCAATCAGGCTGCCACCGTGCCGCCCGAAAGATATGGATGATTCTGAGGGCCTTGAGCAGACAGGGGACCCAGTGAAACCCTGCAGAACAAAATGTGTCCAGGCCAGGAGCCCAGTGCAGACTTCAAGGGGATTTCTGCTGAATTACTTTGCTTCAGGTCTAGAAAACGATCATGGCTTCATTTTTCTTGATTATAAGCAGCCCATCATAAAGTGGCAAATTAATTGCTGCCGACTGAAGTGGTAACGTGGTCCTGCAGACTACTGTACATTTGAAGACACCATTAATTGCAAAATCAGCCTCTAGGTGCTATTCATCATTCTAATACAATGCTTATATCTGCAGCCAGTCTACAAACATAAAAGCTGAGGAAATCATTAAAAAATGAGGGGAAATTTTCAGGTAATTATTCCATTCTGTTATTGTTTTGGTGTTAAAATAGCTGACTAGTGACTAGGAGACTTTCCATATCTATATTGGGATTTCCTAGGGGTCACAACAGGAAGCCTGAATGGCAGTGACTTATTTGTTTTTCTTTCTCCTATACAGCTTCCACAGGCCAAACAATGAGATCTCGTTAACACTTCTCTTACACTTGGCCTTGGCAATGAATATTCTGTATGGATTCTTGAGCTTTACATGGGCAGCACCAAGGAAGACAGTGTCAGGACAATAGTCCATTCAACTGATTGATCACAATTCTAAAGCGATTCCATATAACAAACATACCAGCAGGTTGATTTTGATAGTGGTAATAAAAAAGACATTACTACCCTGAAGAATGAAATCAAGGCCTGTTTAAACTTCACCGCTTTGTAGAAAAACTAATGGCGGCAACAATATAACTTGTTTCCCTTCCTAAAGAACCCAAGTAAGGGTTTATGGGCTGCCCCCTCCCTTCTGTCTCTTCATTTCTCTCCCCTGGGCCATGGCTGCTCACCCTTTCAGCCCTTAAATCAGGAAGCAACTGTCAGGGCTGACAGTTTGTTTAACTTGTGTCCTTTTGGGAAACACCCATGGATATCACACTGAAAATTTTCCACTTTGCACCCAGAGAGCTCGAGATTAGATTCAATCGACACCTCTGATGTTCCATAACCTAATGCTACATAATTGCTTAAGCCAGGCACATCCAGCCCCATGCACAAAACACCATGCACTATTTTAAGATATTTTAAAAATACACTTCCATGACAATAATTCATCGTCATTTTTTCCAGGGACATACTGTTTATTACAATAATACAAATGGAGGTTGAAGCAGTTCAGGAATCATAATAGCCTAATGTTTTTCATTATACAATGTAAAAGGCGTAAAGCAAAACTGCACATCTGTTTACTCACATCCTTTACTCTTGGAAATATTTTGTTCAATATTAATATATACACTAATATACACTTCATTAGGTATACCTTGCAAGTACTGGGTTGGACCTTAAGAACTGCGTTCATTATTTGTGGCTTTAATTATACATATACTTTAATTATTTATTAGATTGTATAAGGTGCTAGAAACATTTGTCCAAGATTTTGGTCCATATTGACAAGATAGCATCATGCAGTTGCTACAGATTTGTCGCCTGCACATCCATGATGCAAATCTCCCCTTCCACCACATCCCAAAGGTGCTCTACTGGATTTGAACAACAACCAGGCCACGTTCAAAGTAGGGGTAAAAATTATGGTAAAAATATTATATCATGATATGTTAGATATTTTCACGATGCATGATATTTATCAGGACACACATGCAATCGCAGACAAAATGCATCAGTAGTGACAGATTCTTAAAAACTACTTTTTAAATATTATCCCAGATTTTTATTTAAAATGTGCTGGACTTCATCCAGTTAAACAGGACTAATTGCACTCTTTATAATGAAACATGCAGTTGTCGATGTCCTTTAAGCACATCCTCTATATCCTCATAAAAGCATATTAATATATATATTATAATGTATAGTTATATTGCCCACCCCTAGTTCAAAGTCACTTAAAATCACTTTTCGTCCTTGTTCTTAGGCTCAGTTTAAATTTCAGCGGGTCGTCCTTACCATGTCTACATACCTAAACATTCTGAGTGTCTGCCACATGATGGGCTGATTAAATATTTGTGTTAATCAGCAGTTGGACAGATGTTCAGATGTTCCAAAACAAAAAGAACTAGGGTGCAATCATAGGTACATTATGTATATTGTATTATAATCATTATTAGATTGTGTATATTATGTAAGTCTAACGGTGCGATTTCAGACACCCCATTAATCTCACCAATTAGTCACCGCAGTCCCAGTGATAAGACATGCCAAAACTGCGCTTCAATGGCTATAAAGTTTCACTTTATTTTCACCTACTTCATGTCTTTATATTACAATTATTCAATGTATTTATTGATTATTATTGAATTGCATTCCTTTGCTTTTAATCATCAATTACATACAAATATAGACAAAAAACATCTTGGATTTCAGGAACAGATTAATCCTACTTACATTACTTCTTATGGGGAAATTAGACTTCAAACAAATCAGAGTTCGAACAGCCTTCTGGAACCAATTAAGTTAAAATTCCAATGTTCCACTGTACATAAATTCTGTTTAATCTGTTAATACACAGTGGAAGTTTTTATGTGTTAGGTATTTGAATTTTAAAGTAACAATGTCCGGTATCTTAGCTGTGTGCTTGTGAACAATGCCCTGTTAAAATATTAAGAGGAACCTAGAAGAAGAATTCTAGAGAATGTCAAAGCTGGAAAGGCTACAGTGACAATTCTAAAGGCCAGAGTTTTCATTGAAATATAAGAGTGCTGATAATATTTCCTTAGAAGTTGGAAATTCACAAATGATGATGGATGAGAACAACGTCAATGTGCATTGTTGCTCCAGTGCTGAAGCATAGTGCATATTACGCCCTAGATGTGTCATCTGTATAAATACACTATATGAACAAAAGTATTGCGACACACCTCTTAATCAGTGGATTCTTTAGACCCATTGCCACATGCAGTGGGGCAAAAAAGTATTTAGTCAGCCACTGATTGTGCAAGTTCTACTTAGAAAAATGAAAGAGGTTTGTAATTTTCATCATAGGTACACTTCAACTATGGGAGACTAAATGAGAAAAAAAAAATACAGGAAATCACATTGTAGGATTTAAATTTTTTAATTGTAAATTATGGTGGAAAATAAGTATTTGGTCAATAAATTTGGTTCAACTCAATACTATAAATACTAATAAAGTAACATAACCTTTACTGGCAATGAAAGAGGTCAAACGTTTCCTGTAAGTCTTCACCAGGTTTGCACACACTGTAGCTGGTATTTTGGCCCATTCCTTCATGCAGATCTCCTCTAGAGCAGTGATGTTTTGGGGCAACTTTCTACTTTCTACTTTCACACATTTTCTATGAGGTTGAGGTCTGGAGACTGGCTAGGCCACTCCAGGACCTTGAAATTATTATACCGGAGCCGAGCGGTGTGTTTTTGGATCATCGTCATGCTGGAAGACCCAGCCACGTTCCATCTTCAATGCTCTCACTGATTTAAGGAGGTTTTTGCTTAAAATCTCACGATACATGGCCCCATTCATTCTTCCCTTAACACGGATCAGTCTTCCTGTCCCCTCTGCTGAAAAACAGCCCCAAAGCATGATGTTTCCACCCTCATGCTTCACAGCAGGTATGGTGTTCTTGGGATGCGACTCAGCATCCTTTTTCCTCCAGTTGAGTTTTTACCAAAAAGTTCTATTTTGGTTTCATCTGACCACTTGATATTCCTCCAATCCTCTTCTGGATCATCCATATTCTCTCTGGCAAACTTCAGACGGGCCTGGACATGTACTGGCTTAAGCAGGGGGACACGTCTGGCACTGCAAGATCTGAGTCCCTCTCGGCGTAGTGTGTTTACTGATGATAGCCTGTGTTTACTTTGGTCCCAGCTCTCTGCAGGTCATTCATCAGGTCCCTCCATGTAGTTTCTGGGATTTTTTGCTCACCGTTCTCATGATCATTTTGACCCCACGGGATCAGATCTTGCGTGGAGCCCCAGATCGAGGGAGATTATCAATGGTCTTGTATGTCCTTACAATTGCTCCCACAGTTGATTTATTCACACCAACCTGCTTGCCTATTGTACATTCACTCTTCCCAGCCTGGTGCAGGTCTACAATTTTTTCTTCCTGGTGTCCTTCGACAGCTCTTTGGTCTTGGCCATGGTTGAGTTTGGAGTCTGAATGTTTGAGGCTGTGGACAGGGTGTCTTTTATACATATAACGAGGTCAAACAGGTGCCATTAATACAGGTAAACAAGTGGAGGACAGAACAGCTTCTTAAAGAAGTTACAGGTCTGTGAGAGCCAGAAATCTTACTTGTTTGTGGGTGACCAAATACTTATGTTCCACCATGATTTACAATTAAATTCTTTAAAAATCCTACAATGTGATTTCCTGGATTTTTTTTGTCTCTCATAGTTGAAGTGTTCCTATGATGAAAAACCTATGACTAAATACTTTTTTGCCCCACTGTATGTATCAAATCAAGCATCTAGCCATGCAGTCTGCCTTTACAAACATTTGAGTAAGAATGGGTCATTCTAAAAAGCTCACTGAATTCAAGTGTGGTCCTGTAATTGGATGCCAATCCTGTGAATGGATGTTCAAGAAATTTCTTACCTCCTACATATTCCATGATCAACTGTGAGGGGTATTACAGTGGAACCTCGAAATTGAACGCCTCTTCACTCGAACAATTCGGACATCGGATGGTCCTTTTAAATTTTTTGGCACTCAAATTCGAACAAAAATTCTTATAATGTGAGCTCCCTAAATACGACACTCAGTGGTGCGATCTTCCAAAGACGATGAAACCAAAAGAAGAAGAACTAGGGAGCGATCACAGGCATATTAATAATTTTATTATTTTATGTATGTCATGTATATTATATCAGTCTAGGCGTGCAATTTCAGATACCCCCCCCTCAGTCTAGGCACTGAGGCGTTTGCCTCAGTGGGAATAAAGTTTGTGTTTACCTAATACTTAATGACTTCTTACCTCTACATACGCCCTCTTGTTGTTGTTTTTTTCAATCATTAATAATGGTTTGGTTAATTTTCATTTATTTATTTATTTATTTATTTATTTATTTATTTTAACAGCAGTGAGGGAGACAGTAAACAATGTACAAACTTGCACACAATAACAGAGACTGTTGGTTAGAGAAGCAAAGCTCCACCGAGTCTACAGTTTGAAAGAGCCTTATGCTACTGTATTGTTCTGACATCACTGAAAGTGGACAGGATTAGAAAAGTGATTCAAAAATGACTTTCTGTATAGGACTAGATAATGCAGATATTATCATTATTTTATTCAATATTTTGTTTATCTATTAATATTTACTTAGTTTCCATTTTCTGAACTATTAATACAGACTTATTTGACTAGATAAATTTGTTTCATTCTTACATTTATCATCTAAGCCACCCAAGGAGGTTGGGTCCCTTTGAGTCTTGGTCCTCCCAAGGTTTCTCCATAACATTTAGGGAGTTTTTCCTTGCCACTGTCACCCTAGGCTTGCTCAGTTTGGGATTGGCCATCGATATTAGATGATAATCTAAAATTTTAAAGCCGCTTTGAGACAATTCTCCATGTCAAAAGCGCTATATCAATAAACCTGACTTGACTTGAAACATACAGGAGCCAGGTAGTTATTTCCTCGTGGGAAAGAATAGAAAGGGCTCCCGCTAGCCAGAATGAGGTACATTATGATAACAGGGTTTGACTGTACTAGCACTTTAGAATGAACAAAGTTGTCTCTAATCTCCAGTTCTGGACTTAATGATGCTTCTTTACATTATCCTAACTAAATTTACAATGATTAGCATTGACTGACATTTCTCGGTTCAGTTGAATCAACTGGGGGCCATCAGTCAACTTTTGTTGTGTAAATGCATGACAGAGAGGCTTCAGGGAGGCTCTCTCTCAAGATTCAAAGTAGCTTTAGCATCACTGTAATGAGAACAATAGTGCCAAGCACTAAAAAATAGCAATAAAAGTAACAATAATTACAAAATAAATGACAACAATAGTGAATAAAGTTAGTAAGTGGATATATGGATATATATATACATATATAAATATATATATATATATATATATATATATATATATATATATATATATATATATACATATATATATATATATACACACACACATGTATATGTATGTATGTATGTGTGTGTAACGTATATGTTCTTGTACTGTATATGCACTAAAAATGACATGTATACAAATACAGACATGCTGCTACATACTGTTTATTCCTGCCTTTTCTACAGCCATGTGTATTACGCAGTGAAGATGCAGAAGGCGCGTGAGTATACGAAACATGGACATGAACGCACGGGTACATTTGAACGCCCACATAAAAATGTTTTACACAAGTATGTATTTTTTTCCTCTATTTGTGTACTATGCAATAAAGGAAATTAATAGACATCGCACATACACACGCGCATATGCAAATTCTAACTCTTAAACCAGAGTTTGACGCGGGAGATTCAGCAAAACTGTGTGGATGTGGGGTTCAGTGTGTCATTACCAAGACAATAGGAGCTAAATGTTTCACAGCAGGGGGCCAATTATTGAGCTGTTTACCTGATTGAATATATTTCTACATACTGTCTCCTAAGTTTGTCAGAGATACTGTATATAATTATCTATTTAATCTCATTAAGGGTGATCTCTGTGAGACTATAATCAAATTAATAACCAATGAAAACAAAAACATGTTTTGGATGATGCAAATCTGTATTGTATCTTGGATATTATCTTTCTGATCTCTTGGCTGTTACTCAATGTGTGTAACAGTTCATGTGGCGTTTGAGAGAACCCCTTCTGACTGCTTGTGTTCCTCACTCGCTGACTGTTTCGCAACTTCACTCGAGACTTCCAAAAACTCTGGGAACTTTGAGAGAAAGTGGAAAAGACAAGCATGCTTTATAGAGATTAGGGAGCCAAAGCGTTGCAGCATGGCCACACAGACGAAATTTCTCTGGTGTTGATTTACTGTACAGTGACACTCCAAATGGACTGGGGAGAGTTGGCCTGATCCAACATCGTAGCTGTAGATGAAAACCGTGAGACTGTAGAAACTCATTCAACACTGTACATGTTTACTGAATATGTCCTGTGTTACTGCAACACCGTAGGACTTAATCCAACGTTCAAGTCACACTAGCGAAGCAAAAAATTGGGCACTGGCCTGCTATGCTGTTGGTCCTCTGCATGCCAGCAAAAGAATCTGAGTCACCAAGGCATGGACTCGAAAAACACTCTGAAGATGCTCTGTGTCATCTGGAACCAATATTTTAGCAGTTAATCCTGTAAGCTCTGTGAGCTTTGATGTGGACATTCAATTTATCAGACATGCCCAAGCTTTCATACTCCAATCCCTCCACTGGTTTGTCTTCCCTTCATCATGAGTTGTTACAAAAGCAGTATCCATGAAAGACTGAGTTTTTGAAGAGCAAAGGTGGGCAGAGGATCTCTAGTTTGTCAACAAATGCGTGAAAAAATTATTTTGTGAAAGACAGTTTGTGTGCCCAAATTGGAGATCCTCTGTCCATCTTTGCTCCTCAAAGACTCAACCTTTTGTGGATACAGTTTTTGGACCAAATCATGATTATAAGCACCTGTTGACATCACGTGTTTGAAATCACATCATAATTTTTTTTTCCACCTCATTACTAGACCTACACTGCCTACACTTATTTGCATTTTCCATACCATCCCAACTGGATTCATAGAACCAGGCATCTTCCATTGCTCTGAAATTTGTGTGCCCATTTTAGGTGCGTTTGACAATGGATGAAAAAAAACTACTCATTGGACCAAGCAACCTTCTTCCATTGCTCCCAGTCCCAGTTCCGACATTGTGTGTCCATTTTATGTGCTTTTGATGATGGACGATGGATGCAATGTAGTGTTGTGACTCATTCCTGTTCTAAGAATCAATAAAAATGTCTGTGGTTTGTGCTACGTTAGCCCTATTGTCAGCAAAGGAACAGAGAGCCACTGCTGTCCTCACGCACTGACAAACCATTGACTATGACAGTCGAGTGTTCGCTTACCATCTAAATAATAGAACAGCTAAGAATCAAAGCCCAGTAACCTATTTCCTATAGCTCTACTTGTAAATGTAGGAGTAGTTCAATTGAGGGTGTCTGGCAAAAGCTGGTAAAGAATGCACAGTTCACAAATAAAGTACTTTTTGTAATAAACTACTCCCAAACTTTGTAAAATAAACTAAATACTATATAACTTTGTAATATATAAACTCCCAAACTGATTTTATTCGGCCTGATATTATACTCATTCATTTATTTTCAGCAACTACAGTCTAACCTCATTATCTCGCCAAACTCATCTCTCACCAACTGTGTCAGCACGGATTTCCTTCCATGCACTTTACCTCGAAAAGCCATCAACCTCAGTTCTCACCCTCGCCATTCCTGAAATGTGACAAATGTCTTGCCAGCAATTAAATTCTACCCCATTAATCTGTCAAGTTTTCAGACCCCTCTGTAGACTCCACTTTAATCCTACTGACAGGGTAGCCGTCCTTGCTCTCTCAGCTGGCTGCTCACCTTGCTGGCTGATCTTGACCCTACTCACTCTGCTGATACCTCGTTGCTAATTGTTAATTGTTATCAACTCCGTTGATGTGTTAATCTCATCGGCAGTCTTTTATTTGGCCTAAAGCATACGACACGTAATTGACACGCTGATGCGCTATTTGAACAATCAGAATGTGCAACAGAATGTACAGCCCCTGTCTGTTATTCATCGCAGGCTGGACTTCATGCGATTCACGTCACAGAAACAATCGTCAATCACGGACCATTTCTCAAATTTGTGTAAATGAATAGAAACTGTACATGTACGGACATGTTTATGTACATTGTAAATGTGATCGTACACTCATGAGCGGATGCTCAGTAAAACACATTATATCAGGTATGAATGTCATTGCCTAGTAGTCTAGTTTTTTGTAACCTCATTAAGTCGCCAAACTCACCTCTCGTCAAAAATAGCCATAAAACAGATGTAGACGAGATAATGAGGTTGTAATGATTCCTGTTTTGCACTTAAATGGTTACAATGTAATGACTCGAAGAGTAATTATTTGAGTTACAGTCAATTTATTCTTTCCAAGTATGCGTTTCTGTTGTGGAGACTTCTTTCGACAGCTTAACATTCAAATACTGTATAATCATAAAAGAGTATGGTTCACTTTTTGTTGTAAGAAAAAGCAGGATTATGGGCCCAAAACCTTGCTGTAATGTCCAGTGGAAAAGTGTTACTAGTGTATTTAGAATTCACGGTGATTTACTATAGGATAATAGATAGGAGTGTACTTTTGGTCCTATAAACTGGATTATGAACACTTCATCCACAACAGTTCCAGTTAAACCCCACAGCAATGAACAATAGTGCCACCATATGAACAGCATATCAGTTACCACAAGGACCACGGACACATGGCCATACCATGTTCAAGTGTGTAACAATGTTAGTTAACATGAAGCATACCAAGCCACCCAAGGAGGTTGGTTGGTTGGTTTTACCATTATGAATCTTTACATCCAAAGGGAATATCCAAAGTGAAAAATGTAAAGTAAATGTCATGCTGTAGCTGATAATTTAGTAGTTAAATTCAAGATTGCATGTGTTTAGCAAACAAATTAGATGTTAATGCAATACTGAGGTAAACCATACACTGTAGCTGTTAAATTGTTGCTATAACACACCAGTTTAAGAGTAAATTCAGCACTGCTAGTTAATTCTACACAAAACACAGCAAAGTAAATTCAACACCATAAGTTAATTCTACATTGTAGCTGTTACAGTCGTATGAAAAAGTTTGGGCACCCCTGATAATTTTCATGATTTTAGTTTATAAATCATTGGTTGTTCAGATCAGCAACTTGAGTTAAATATATCATATAGCAGATGAACACAGTGATATTTGAGAAGTGAAATGAAGTTTGCAGAAAGTGTGCAGTAATTATTCAAAACAAAATTAGGCAGGGTGCATAAATTTGGGCACCCCAACAAAAAATTACATCAATATTTAGTAGACCTCCTTTTGTAGAAATAACAGCCGCTAAACGCTTCCTACAGCTTCCAGTCTGGATTCTGGTTGAAGGTGCTTTGGACCATTCTTCTTTAGAAACATCTCCAGTTCAGTCAGGTTTGATGGTTTCCGAGCATGGACAGCTCACATTTGTCTAGGGACTGAGATGGCCATTCCAGAATGTTGTACTGGTTCCTCTGCATGAATGCCTTAGTAGATTTTGAGCAGGGTTTTGGGTCGTTGGCCTCGGTGCAACTTTGTCACTGATTCTTGAACATTGTTCTCAAGAATCTGGAGATATTAACTGGAATATGCGATCCTCAACTTTAACAAGATTCCTAGTACCTGCACTGGCCACACAGTCCCGCAGCCTGATGGAACCGCTACCAAATTTTACTGTGGGTAGCAAATGTTTGTCTTGGGATGTGTGCCGCTCCTTGTTATGTCCAAATAACTCAATTTTAGTTTCATCAGTACACAGCACTTTATTCCAAAATGAAGCTGGATTGTCCAAATGTGCTGTAGCACACCTCAAGTGACTGTGGCGTGTCTGCAGAAAAGGCTTCTTCTGCATTACTCTCCCATACAGCCTCTCCTTGTGCAAAGTGTGCTGTATAGTTGAACGATGATTAGTGACACCATCTGCAGCAAGATGAGGTTGTAGGTCTTTGAAGGTGGTCTGTGGCTTGACTATGACTGTTCTCACCATCCTTCGCCTCTGCCTATCTGAGATTCTTCTTGGTCTGCCACTTCGGGAGTTCCTTAACTAGAACTGTGTCTGTGGTCTTCCATTGCGTCACTATGTTCCTCACAGTGGAAACTGACAGCTGAAATCTCTGAGAGAGCTTTTCCCTTCCCTGAACCATGATGTTGAACAGCCTTTGTTTTCAGGCCATTTGAGAGTTGTTTTGAGGCTCCCATGTTGCCACTCTTCAGAGAAGATACAAAGAGGAGAAAAACTTCCAATTGGCCACCTTAACACTTTCTCATAGTTGGATTCACTTGTGTATGTAGATCAAGGGTCAATGAGCTTACAAAACAAATTTTGTGTT